>JARWCS010334021.1:0-11971 GCA_034783895.1 Geukensia demissa | reverse complement strand
CCCCCCCCCAAAAAGTCGCGAAAACTGGAACAAGCAATTGAGCAGGAGTGGCAAAGGATACCACAAGCCATCACAAGGTATCTAGTTGCGTCAATGACAAGAGTTGCAGGAAAAATTGTGGACACAATCAATATTGAGTAATATTAAGAATATCAATGAATTATGTGTGATAATTTAAACATAAATTCTAAAAGTGATTTTATTACAATAACTTTGACAAATTTTGAACGGAGTTTTAAATTATTAATTTCATTTTTAGTCATTATTTTATAATCAAATTACAAATATTTTTTTTCTTCTTGAGTGAGTATATTATATCATATGACAATATATTATTTGCAAACAGAACTGCAATGAAAAGAGAATTATTGACATCATGTGTTCATTTCTTTTTAATAGAGTTTAAAAGCCTTATACAAAAAGGTCTGTCAACATTCGTTCACTTATGGAAATATTTAACAAATTTACTGACTGTATACTTCATCTTAATGAGAGAATACACATTTGGTGATACACATCAGACACTAAATCATATGACACATAAATACATATTTAATCAAGTTTATTTACATTTTATGCTTGGCCTGGTTGCGTTCGACTAACATCGCTCGTTATAAAGTTTGTCAGTCACATTAAAATAGGTTTACTTGCGTTCCCCGCAACACCACTTTTATTTGATTTTTTTTTCAATTTCTGGTATTTATTTTGTGCAAGAACCTCATTTTCTTTTATATTCTTTTACAAACTGGCAGAATTTTTCAAATGTACATCGTCAAACATGGCACACAAATTTTGACCCTCCATTGTGCTCGTTGTCTCTGCTTGCCCTTTGACCTCGGTAGATTGGGTATCGGTCTTATAGGAAGGTGGATTAACAAACAGACTGTCAAACATGTCTTCTCCTGCAGACAAAATAGTAGCTTTTCGAAGGCACTGCTGGCATTTTGTTGTGTCCGATATAGGACATCTAAATCCCATGGCACACTCTCGGTTTGGGCATTGAGAAAACCGTATTGCTTTGTTTAGATCCTCTAATAGCATTGATAATTGATCATATACCATCGGTGGCTGCTCCATTTCACTGAGTCTGTCTAAATCAGACTGCAATAAATCTTCCTGCGCAGAGCTGTTTTTGACTGTATACGCCATTGCCACAGAGTTGTCCATTTGAGAATCATTTATCCAAAACCCCAGTTTCGACCGAGAGAAATCGGTTGAATTGTCCATAAAAAATTCCTCAAATGAGCAAGAAGCACTGCTCGTTTCATCTCTGTGTAAAACATTATTTGATGCCTGACACGACCTTATCATTTCAACGTTTTTTAATGAATCCTGATGTAAATGTACATTCGTGTTTATGTTGTGTTCATTCTGAACTGTATTGTTAGATTTGTTAACTTGATTACGTAACGTCGACAAAGAAATTGTTGAAATTGAACATTTGGTATCCTCTGGTTTAGATGTGTCATTTGTTTCATCTGTTTTAACGTTCACTTTGTCCTCTTTGGTATTTAATCGCATAAAAGTATCTCCTAGCTCGTAAAAAGCCGCAAACGATTCCCGAATGTCTATACCTGAACTCGTTTTTAATGAATTGGAATTTTTGCCTTTGTAAGAATTACTCACAGAACTGTCAATTTTCTTATGATTCTTTGTAGAATTTTGTTTCTCACCATTCCCATTTAGGCAAATCAAATAATCCGATTCCTCATCCTGGAAAATATAAGAAATGGTATGTATTACGTAGGAAAAACGGATTTTAACCACAAAATAATGTGAAGCTCAATTAAATTGCAATTCTTCATCTTACACATGAACATTTTTTATTTTTGTCGGAAAGGGAAAGGAATACAGATTTTTTTTTTGAAGAGTTTCAAGTCTAGATTTTGGTATGAGAATAAATTGGTCGAGTTAGACCTGGAAAAAGTATTCTGGTTAATTATTCCGGCGTTTGGAAAGATATTATTTGTCTGACAGAATTTTTTGGAATAAACCGAGCTAGAATAAAACGTTTTCTTTGTCTGATTTTGGCAGAAAATATGGCTGATTTGAACCTTAATAACCTGTATAACAAAAAAATTCTCACATGCAAAACATGTTACCCCCTCCCCCCTTCCTAATGAAAAAAAACTTGCCGATTACTAAATCTATCAATACTAAAATATTAAGTTGTCAGTGCTCTAATTATGGACTTCCTGAATGCTCTCGCGCCAATTCCCTATTAAAATATGGCACTTCTGACCACGTCATTAGATTAGGTTTGAATTCTGTTGATAACGAATCTCTCAAAAACATCTTTTCTAAATGACCTAATTTTCGCGAGCCGCAGTCCATCAACTTGAAATACAGCTTTAAGCTGTTGATAGATTCTGTAGAGGACTATGGAAGAATGAGCAATACGAGAGAAAAGACGGCAGTGATATATGCACTTCACACATCGAGACTAAAAGATATAATTCACAATTGCTTTCTCAAATAGAAAGATGCCAAAACATCGTTGTCGGTTAAACTAAAACATACTTTGTTCAACGCAACATAAAATTGAAAAAAAAAAAACAATATATACAGAGGAGAATATATAAAAAAATGTCAGATTCCGTAATTGACAACATCTTTGTTCATTTTGGTAGAAGAGTTTCCAGCAGACGATCGGCATTCCAATGGGCACTGATTGTGCTCTACTTCTCCCTTTTGAAGCAGACTCTCCTCACGAGCTACAACAGTAAGAAGAAAGAAATTTGCCCAAACTTTTATTTCAGTTTTTGTTATATAGTTGATTTTCAATCACTGAACAATGCTCAATTCGGTGACTATCTTCACCTCATCCACCCAAATGAGCTTGAAATTAAACAGCAGACACTCCCAAGTTTGCCTCGCACCTTGGTCTTCATCTCGAATTAGACAATAGAGGAAGGCTTCATAAAAAAAACTATATGACCCACTTCATGACTTCAACTTTTTACTTAACTTTTCGTATATCGACAGTAACAATCCAACTATCTCTGCTTATATCGTGTAAACATTTCTTAGCTCATACGTTTTTCAAGGTAATGTGTCTAGTACAGCGATTTTCTAGACATAGCTGGGTCGTTGACACTAAAACTGCCCAGATAGGGGATATGTTGCTTCTCGGTTGAAGTCATCACAATCTTGTCGGCCGGTATGGAATATCGGTATAACAGATGAAGACGGAGTAAATCAACAATGGGTTGCACGCTTGCTCCGCCTAGAGGTTGTGATCCCATGAAATCTTACCCTTTACCCTGATATGAATAATACCGGATTGGAAATGAACAATGCGGCGGTTGTCTTTAAAGAGGATGGAACTGCTTACCCTTCTGGACCACCTGAGTTCACCAACGGGTTTTGGTGGGGTCCGCATTGTTCATTGTTTTATGTTTGTAGTCAGTTTATATGTATATATGTCATGTTTCGTCTTTTTGTTCTCAAGATTGACGTGACTGTCGACTTTCCCTTTTGTCTGGCCCCTCGGTTTTCTTTTGTTTCCTCTATATATATTTTTTTATCCAAGGCCTTGAACAAAGCACAGCGTTAAAAAAAGCGATTGATTTGGAGAATTTACAAAACGAGAATGATTGAAAAATATATATACTCATCTGAGATTAGATATTTTACAATTATTAGGTTGACATTAATGACTGCCAGGAATGAAAAATAATAAATAATAATATATACCTAAAATTTTGTTTTTTTACATGGCTATTAAGTCCTTTTAGGATGTCACTAATACATTTCAAGTACCTTTTTATAGATAGGCTAATGTTAAATTAGCTCTTTATCTCAACGAAATAATTAAACGACGACACGAGTAGTTTACAGGAATGTGTTCCTTGGCTCCTGTAATCAAGGGGATTTTAAAATATGGTAAAAATACTGAATAGAGAAATAAAAAACTCTGTGTGTAAATGATTTTTTGCAACATTTTTAAAAGGCATCCGCTCGGTTTTATGTTTTTAGAAAGACACCGATCAATTGATTAACTACGGTAGTTGTTTGGATTTGAATAGCTATTTTTGCCAATCTTCTGAACTGTAGCAAAAACACAATATTCAAAGAACTTAAAATAACGTTATAAAGGTAACTTTATTCAAGTAACTGGTAAGAGTTCCCATGGTTTGTATTTAAATTAATGAGCTTTATTTAGTTATTATATTTCAGTGAAAGTTTGAGTGTAATATTTCGTTTTTTATTAATTTTCTGCAGGTTGAACTAACTTAAAAATTGTATCTTTATAGTCATGATAGAATTTGGTAAATGTTTTAACTTATTTAAGGTAAAGATTTCCTTGACTTTAGAATTTGCTGATAATATAAAATTAAGTCCATTAAAATCTAAAACATCACTGCATACACGAGAAAAAAATCACAACCTATATAAATATATACACCATATGAAGGAGCCAAAGAGTCGTCCCCGTCAAGGAAGGGATCATTTATATAGGGAATGAGAAATCGTCCCTCTTGTTGTATATTTAAGTTTTGAGTTAACGTAAGATTTAAAACTAGACAAAGACAACTGCTGCCACCCTGATTACCTTTTTCCTAAGTTGTCGTTCAAAGCATCATTGAAAGATTTCCCACCCAGGTTTCCTTACCTGTATGGTGCCATTTGATCTACAACTTACAGGGGGGATATCTTTATTACTATCACACAATTATCCCCGCGCTAGCGATAGCGCTGGGATCATGTTTTGCTGTTTGTCTTATGTACGCACGTAAGTACGTATGCCGTTAATGTCAAGGATAATCGCAGGAATCATCAGACGTAGGAAAATGAAATTTGTCACATTAATTACACTATGTGTGGGGACTGTGCCAGAGGTTTCGGAATTTTAATAACGCCCCCAGGTCTGGCCTATAGATGTAGCACTAGGGTACATTTTTTCTTTGTCATGCAACTCCTGTTAGGATATTTAGAATACGGAACTGAATTTTGCTTGAGATGTAGATGCTATATGCAGTATTTTACGTTTAAAGCTTCCATTGAAAACAAAGAGATAAGTACATATTTTCAATTGGTTTGTACTCTTGAAATATTCTAAATATAAATTCCATGAATATCGACTTTTTATATGAAAAAAGCAAACTTATTTCGGGATTATCTCCATAATCCTACAGTATTTTTACTAAAAAGATATGTTGATTTGTGCAGTAAATAACAAAAAAGAAACATTCTTGTGCGGGATTATCCGTGCTTTTTACAAGACCATTGGTTAATTCGTTCATTTGTTGCAACTTCATCTTTGGTTGGTCCAAAGTCGGCACTGGTTCCCTGTTCTCCGTCATGATTTGGCTTGTTCTACGAGTTAACATCTTTGTTTATTTGGCAATTTTTAATGTCTGAAGGAGAAAAAGAAGAAAAACCTAATAAGTGAATAATTCAGCTTTTTAGTCTTTTGTGAGTTCATTTATACTTCAAACAAGATTGTTGCAGTATTCGTGCGTAATAATGATAAATGTAACTGTTCAGGAAACCGGAAGCTGCGAAAAATGTGGCTTAAGTAGAATTTATAAATAGAAAACTTGTTTGACTTTTTAATTGAGTAATTTGGACGATTCGAAATTTGGAAAACGGTGTCAAGATGTCAGATTGAACCGCGATAAGAAAAAGACGGAAATTAGATAGAGAACTTATTTATAAAAGAAATGAAAGAGATGTCCAAATTAACGGACTTGAGAAACTATGAACAACTATCATTTTAGAAACAAGTACGAAAAGGAAAGATTAAAAAGGAAAACAGTGTGCATCAAGGAGATAACCGAATTTGAAGACGTTTGCTTTAACATTCCTAAACTCGAAGAGTCGTGTGACAGACTTTAAAGGTATAATCAGATTTTGGTCGTCATCATGGTTTGTTTGACCGGTACGATATATTCATTTTACAGATTACAATGGATACCTCCTACTGTTACGATTACAAATCCGTTCTTTACCGGTTGTGATTAACATCGATTGGTGACTAAACACCGGATTTGAATTCGAATGATGCTAGTAGAGCAGGAGTTTCACCCCCTTCCGGAGCACCTGACTTAACCATAGTTTTTGAAAGGTTCGTGTAAATACAGCTTTAGTTTTTACTTAAGTGTTGTGAGTACCATGTTTGTCTTTTTGTTTCATTTTGTTGGTCGTGGTCTTGTCTGTCTTCTTCCTTTACGATTTTTGTCTGTCCCATTATTGGTATGTTCACATTCTTTTTACAGGAGAGGCCATTAGTGGAAATGAAATACAATAAACCCAGGACGAAGCGGTGATTATCATGCAGGATACTGTTCAAGTCCAGTGTAGAATACCCATGCGAGATAACAAAAGTGCATAGTCCAAAGAGACAAGACAAATTTAAAACAAACTAAAAGATAAAACGTAAACCAAAGGAACAAAAGCTTGGAATCCACGAATTCCTTTACAAAACAGGAATGGGATCAGGTGCTCCGGAAGGGTAAGCATCCCCTGTCCTGCGCGCAACACCCATCGTGGAGTCTTTAATTTCAAAATCGCTGTCAAATCGGTATGTCAAAATCGGGAGTGTCAATTTGTGTCAAATCCAGAAGGAACTGCACGAACTCCTATATAAACAGGAGTGGGATCAGGTGTCCGGAAGGGTAAGAATCCCCTGTCCTGCGCGCAACACCCGGGAGTGTAATTCGTGTCAAATTAGGAAGGAATCGTACGAATTCTTATATAAACAAGGTATAGGACCAGGTTTCCTTGATTGGTTGTATTCTTGTTGTAGTAATTTATGCGACAATCGGAACGCTCTCTTCAGAACATCCTGAGACTTGAAATAGGCACAAGAGTATCGAGTAAACTGCGAAACAGAAAACCCGTAGGCAGTGGAAGCAGGATTATTTCCACATGGGAAGTTTACAATAAGAAAGTTGAAGTCATCCTGTTTGTCGCAATCTTAGAGACAAGTTTTCCCTCTTGGTCAATTTCGAGGAATAAATAAGATTTTGTTGAGTCTGTAGTCTCGTTTATTCTAGTTCGATGGGATAAATTTGGTCGAGATGCTGATTATTCAATTTCGATATAGCGAAAAATAAAATTAAACGATCTGACCAATATCTTTTTTGTTTAATTCGCAGGAGTCTCTGAATGATTTCTGATTTGTGCCCATTGGAATGCCAACTGACTGTTGAAAAAATGGCCCACCACATTCTACAAAAATGGATTCAAATAACATGGCAAGGTGTTTTTTAATCCTGCGATGAGATGATCTAAAAAGAACAATACTGCAATATAAACCCTGATTTAGACAAGCAAAATATTTACTATAGTGGTCTCATTGGCGCAATTAAACTACTTCCTTGGGGACAAATATTTTCAGAATGCACATTAAGTCTGTTGAGAACAAAGTATCATGTACAACCATTTCTACATTTCTATTTGTAAAGGGTCACTTCCGCTTGTCCATGTTTCGTTTATTTATTTTATTTTTTTTTTCTATATAAAAGAATAAGCCCAGCTTAGCTCCTTGATTACCAGCAGTGGTCATGTTTTGCTACAGCGCTAGCTCGCCATTGGATTCCATACGGTCTTTAGTATTTTTAGGTTCCTGGTTTCGGACAGGCACATTAGTATGTGGCGGTGTTAAACCGGTTGGTGAGCGCTACTGATCGATACTGGAAATCAATAACATCTCCTATTTTTATATTACAAAATAGTACAAAATTCGTCTCCCAACGGGAATATTTTTTTTTTCATTGCCGTCATCTATAATATACCTAAAAAAAAACCGTAGGACTTAAACCGAAACGACTAAACTATACGCAGGAAAACAAAACTGTTAAAGAAACATGCAAAGTTACTATATTGTTGACCCTTGTGAAATTTAATTAAAGTCGTTAGTGCGAGTTTTTTTTTTTCAAAATTTCAATCTTGTTTCGCCTTCAACAAGGCGGTGGTGTGGGTGTTGCTTCCTTTATTTTTCCACAAGTAAAGGTTGTTTTTATGCCTTGTTTGTTAGTACAATGTCATTTAGTAGATTATGGTAGGACATTTTATTAAACAAAACTGTCTGGGACATGGTCGCTTATTAAAGAAAAGAAATTGAGATACCTTTTGGATAAAAACATAGCTAACAGAAGTTTGTCAATTTCCTTATATTTATAAATAGATAAAGTATGTTATGTTGAAAATTATATTAAGGACAAATGAGAGTAAATATTTTGCTTGTCTAAATCAGGGCAAGTATTGCAGTATTGTTCCGTTAAGGTCACCTCATCCAAAAATTGAGAAACATCCTCATGGACAGCATTTGAACTTAAACCTACAAACGTATAACTAATGATAAAGTATTTGAATACAGAGATTAGAGTTATTTATTTATGTCCTTATCTATAGCAATACAAAACCCCGGATCAAGCCACCAAAACAATAATAAAGCTGAGAAAAATGCATCGACTACCTATTCCTTAAATAAAGTTTGAGACTAAAGATAAAGCAAAATATCGACAGTTATTCAAATAAAATGGTGGACAAATCAAACGCTGGACACAAAATGACAGAAAAAAATGACTATAAGCAGGACGAAAAACACCGATAAAAGGAATAGCCCCGGCTACGCTCGCACATTCGTCCTTGTTATCCTTTCTGATACAAGAGTACAGACTTGCCCTAACCCTAACCCTACAAAATACCAAATAATAAGAAAAACAAATAAACAAACAAAATTTAGAGCCTCAGGAGGCTGAACCTGCATCACTCACCAGTTATTGGACCAACCAAAAACAAACATTAAATGACCAGATGTGGCTGTGATTCGTGATTCACTTTATAAAGAATCCCCCGTTCACGCTTCCTGTCAAATATAGATCCATGTTGCCTAGTGGTTTTTAGAAACTTGTTTTATGTATCAGCCAATCAGAAACAATAACCATCCATGGAGGCCATGATCGAGATGAAATAAGGAAACTTTAAGGATCTTGCATAGATGCTTTCTGTAGAATATTGTTTCATTTTGGCCTACATGTATATACTCTATGTCAGAGTTTGCTGGAATAGGTAAATCCGTTGTGAAAGAAATTCCTATAAAATAGTGTTAATTTTGTAGATTGAAAAAGGTGCAAGTAACATGCAATGATACTTTTCGCAATCGCGATGTGTTTTAAGCTGCGCCGAGTTTTTTTTTCTCTACGGGGACTTTACATTAAAAAATTAGCAATTTGTTTGGAGGGAGTGGCCAATTGCACGCGCTAGCGCGAGACCGGGAGTATGCATTGTCAACGTTCCGTAATAATTAAGTAATTTTATTATGATTAATTAAACTGCACAAATACTTCATGGCGAGCCTGAATGGCATTTTAAAAGTAATTTTTCTGATATGTATCGCAAGAGGGGGTCCAAATAAAAAAAATCGCATTGTTTTTTCAAATTTCTTTATGTAGATCAAACTTCAGCGCTCCCGCCGAAAACAAAGATGGCCAACCGTGAACGTTAAATCTCCGTAGAGAAATTCCCCGGCAGATATAGCATGTAAAATACTTTCTCATAGTGTAAAGCATGAACCGTTAACAATGATAAATCTTTCTTTTGATTTTAAATAAATCCAAAGGCGGAAACGCACATGTAATTTAATTAAGTCCGAAATTCGCACTCCAAAAAAGTTTGACATAGAGTATAGTTGTTTCGGGGGGAGTGATCAATACATAAGCCAGTTAAAAACAAGAGTCATCCATGGTGGCCATGGTTTTTGCCTGATCAAGACCAAATGAGGGATCATTGAACAAAATCTTACACATATGCTCCATATCAAACATTAATATTTTTGGCAATTGGTAACAGAGGAGAAGATTTTTTATGTTTTAGTCAATTCAAAAGAAGATTCGCTTCACGTGAAATATTAATCCACTTGCACAAGAGATTTCAGAGGAGAAGATTTATTAGTATATCAGCCAATAAGAAAAAGGAATAGTCCATACCTGCTTTTTACTTGTTGGAACGCAATAAGGAAATTTTAAAAAAGACCTTCCACAGATGCTTCATATCAAATATTTATCCATTTTTTTTTGCAGAAACTGAGACAATCTTTTGTGAAGATCAACATTTTAAATGAATAAAGATACCTTTTAGTTTATCAAATGTTGGATAGGTAATATAAAGTCAAATATGTACGTATTAGTAGATCTATATCATTATTTTGACATAAAAACAAAAATAAAAAATCACCAACTGATTGTTTACATAAAGTTCATATTCTCTCTTCTCTATGAATATTTTGCCAACACACCGTTTCGAGTGGAATCCCCAGATTTGATGACCTTAATTTTATGATCCAAAGTCTTCGTTGAATGTTAACAGGTACTTTTCAGGTATTTTTAAGTGCAAATTATTTTTTAAAGTACCCATAAAATTGCCCTTGTGATTTTATTATACTAAACCAAGAACTGCTCGCAAAAAATTAATGTATACCTTATCAAAAGAACCCATTTGTTTGTAAACGTTTATCCTAGATCAACATTATTCAGTTTTGATTCCACATTGTTTATCTATCTAAACTTGTTGTTGCCTTTGTTTTTCCGACATAAAATCAATCTGTAGAGAGATCTACTCCGTCTTCTCTCTTTAGTCACAAGTTTACACCCAAAAGAGAGTATTCTGATTTTTACCCTTATTTCGAAAGGAAATCTTCTCAATTCAACATAAACAATATAGTTGGACGTAGAATTTCTAACTTTCAAAATTCTTTTACATAATTTGATATGTATGTGTTCCAGTATTTTCAAATTCTCATAGCCCCGTTTAAGAGGATTGGCTCAATCAAAGAATCAAAAAGTTATAACTGTAGATCTAAAGGTATTTTTTATTTCTGATATTCTTTTAATAATAAAAAAAGATTTTAGGACTGCTCTTAAAGTCTTTTACTTAAATCAAAATGTACCCTTTTTTTAAATATAACACCCTTGTATGAAAATTTATCAACGATTTCTAATAATTTATGTGGAAATGTAAATACATCTTTCGTTTTAGTTTTTCTCTTGCTAAATATCATAAACTTCAAATTCACATCTAACAACCATGTTTCACATATAATTGAAAAATATTAAGAAATTGTTCCATATCTTCCTCTGCTTTAGATAAAATAATAGTGTCGTAAGCGGGTTTTTCCTGGAATGCCAACATCCTTTGATCTTCCGACATTTCACCTGTAAAATTTTGTTGGCGTACAAGGAAAAGGTACAAATTGTTATCAAAACAAATGTGCATAACAACCACACTGATTACAGGTACATGGGTTTAAGTGACAAAATATTTTTGGATAAGAAGACTTTTTTGTTTTTCACTTGGCTAAACAACAAAAATATTGAACATTTGCATTTGTATTTTATTATGAATTTGACAAGAAACAACAATATGTATTTTAAATGAAACAATACATTTAAAACTATGGAGCTGGTACAGCAGCACATTTCATCAGCAGAATCCATGATATAAACTGAACACAACAAATAACAAATAAAGTTATTTAAAAAAACCAATATATATTTATAAGAGCATTCATTTTATAAGTCATCATTCATAAAAATCAGTCTTAATGTAGAAGGTAGGAAGCTTGATCGATAAATACCGTAAGCAAGCTTGCTCATTTAGTGGCTCATTTGAATTTATATTCTTTAATAATTTATATTGCAAATTATATTAGATTAATATTCATGATTAAGTTTTTTATAAAGAAGAACTTTATTCGTGAAATTAATTGCAGAACTTTTTTTACGCAGTTTAACATTTTATATTTCATAAAAATTTAATACATGTCATAAAGTTATTTCATCTTGTTTTCTTGTAAAAATGAATATTAAAACTGATTAACTAATTAGTTTTTGCATATAAATGTTTATAAAAACAACTTTTGTTCCTAAAAAAACATCTATAGAATTTTTTTGTTGGCGTTCCAGGAATCAGTTACATATAAAACGTTGGCATTCCAGGAAGACACCTCGTAAGCATATTAAAT
>JARWCS010334002.1:0-11972 GCA_034783895.1 Geukensia demissa | reverse complement strand
ACCACATTGACCTGATGCTGAGTTTCCCCACACACAAGGTCTATATATAGTTTACCACATTGACCTGATGCTGAGAGTTTCCCCACAAACAAGATCTATATATAGTTCACCACATTGACCTGATTCTGAGAGTTTCCCCACACACAAGATCTATATATAGTTCACCACATTGACCTGATGCTGAGAGTTTCCCTGCACACAAGATCTATATATGGTTCACCACATTGACATGATACTGAGAGTTTCCCCACACACAAGGACTATATATAGTTCACCACATTGACATGATACTGAGAGTTTCCCCACACACAAGGTCACCACATTGACCTGATGCTGAGTTTCCCCACACACAAGGTCTATATATAGTTTACCACATTGACCTGATGCTGAGAGCTTCCCCACAAACAAGATCTATATATAGTTCACGACATTGACATGATACTGATAGTTTCCCCACACACAAGATCTATATATAGTTAACCACATTGACATGATGCTGAGAGTTTCCCCACACACAAGATCTATATATAGTTCACCACATTGACCTGATGCTGAGAGTTTCCCCACAAACAAGGTTTATATACAGTTCATCACATTGACATGATGCTGAGAGTTTCCCCACACACAAGATTTATATATAGTTCACAACATTGACCTGATGCTGAGAGTTTCCCCACAAACAAGATCTATATATAGTTCACTACATTGACCTGATGCTGAGAGTTTCCCCACAAACAAGATCTATATATAGTTCACCACATTGACCTGATGCTGAGAGTTTCCTCACACACAAGGTCTATATACAGTTCACCACATTGACCTGATGCTGAGAGTCTCTCCACACACAAGATCTATATTGAGGTCACCACATTGACATGATAGGAATTGCCCTGTCCATCTGTCCGCCAGTGTGTCTGACCACATTCCTTTTAAGCCATCTCCTCCTAAACAGTTCAATGGCTTTCTAAGAACTTTCATGAATTTAAACAATACATGTAGATTTGCACATTAAAGGAAATTCGTCTGGGCACATTCAAAGGATAGATATCCCTTGGGGGAGTTGGGTATCTATCCTGTGTTAGTTTTTTCACATTTTGTCTTGTTGTGATAGAATGTTTCATTGTGGATATTAGAAATGTTCTGCAGCATAGCAGTCATAAATGGTGTTCTGTGCATTAACCTTGAATTTCCAGGACCTCCGTGGCTTGTTTCATTATTCACCACATTTAAAATTGCAGATGTATGCATTATTTATTAGTAAAAAATTATTTTTACAGAATAACTCAAACAGCAGTATTCCACCAGCTTTAGTAATGTTAGATACCACCAATTCTGGATTGTTTACAGACCTGGAGGTGTTAGATACAGTAACCCCACGTGATAATGACACTGTACATATCTTTTATGTAAAATCTGGACAGAAGAATTTCCAGGATATTATTGACAATGTGGTTAGTATATAATACTGTGTTAATATGTTATCATTGTGTATTAAAAATTTGAATGTTATGTCTGTATTTTTTCTGAATTCAAAGATGATTCGGTCAGCCTAGACTGCTATATGTACATTAATTCCCAAACGTCCATGTATACATTTCCATTTTCTTTGTTTCATCTTTGATTTCTCCTAGTTTATATAATATCTGCCATTTTGGTTTATCATTCCTCCAGAAGTAATTTGCATTCCCAATTTATAAAGTGTCTGCCTTCTTTCAGTCCTCGAGAAGTAATGTGCAGTCCCAATTTATAGAATTTCTCCATTCCTTGGGCTGGCCTGTGGATGTGAGAAGACATGCTGGATGGACTGGCCACATCAGCACCAGTTGGAAAATCATGGAACCAGACGAAGACATGGATGGTAAGTATTTTTGTAAGCTCCACATAAGATACCTGTACAACATCCAGTTAGACCCTTAAGAACCGTATCAGCTTCTCAAACATCATTGCATATTTTCAAAACCAGATATTTTGGCTGTTTTTATAGTTAATATATCAAATTCTAATGGATATTTTTGGATCATTAATTTTGATTGGATGATGTCAGAATTTTTCATGGCATCAAATCCATGTTTGATGCTGTCGTAGATACTGCCAAGGGCTGATGTCTATCCATGTTTTGTAAATGTTAATACTGAAAGTTATTTTATTCATTTTAAATAAGAGTAGAGAGGGCTAATGTGTTACCCAATTTTCAACCATCAATACCTTAGAAAGCTTTGAATTTATGAGGTAAAAAAAATATCCCAACTGTTTACATGTATTTTTTCCTTCACATACTATAATGAATAAGTATAGTTTTTAATAAAATGACCTTAAGTTTTAATCCAAGGTTTTACTGTAGCAGGAGACTATCAAATGAGTACTGGTGGCAGTGTGTATGATGGCCGACAACAGGTGCTGTATTGGGCAGATGTTTCCTCAGAAGTAGCATTTGTTGTGCCATCTAATGAGTGCAAAGTCTTTCTTAATAACAGTCCAGGAGGTTGGTATCACAGATTAGCATATTTCTTATATTACAAAAAGGCTAATGCTGAAATTGTGACTTCAATTCACACGTATCTCAAAGACAAATGCATTTTAATGATTGATTTAGTTTTTATCATATGGTTCGTGTAGATGTGCAATATTAGATCAATTGTACGAGGTCTTGACCCCAATATTCAGGCTACCTTTTTATAGTAATTTGTAAAAAAATGAAACTTCTCTGATGTAAATTAGTGACTTCCTTATTAAAAAGGAAATAAAATTATCATTGTACAAAAAGTCACTTTGTGGCTAAATTTAGAAAAAAATATTGTGCACCTTGACAAGTGCTCTGAATGAATGCCAGGTGCTTTACATGGATCTGTGAAATCCGAGATTTTATCCAAATTGGATCTGTAATTTATAATTCATGAAACATGGAAATTTATAATTTTATTCCTTTCCCGAATTAATGTCTCTGGATATCAGATAACAGTTTTCTTTCACACATAATTTTTTTTCAATTTCCAAGCATAGACAATAGCATTTATTATGTTTACAAGTTATTTTATCATAGTTAATAAAGATGAAACTTATTGCTGATAGATATTTCTTAAGAATAGGGACACTTAGTCATAAACCATGTAAAGTTGAAATTAATTTCTGCTAGTGATGTAGTGGCACTAAATCATAGGGACACTAAGCCATATATTATTACATTAAAATGTAGAAATAGCACTTAAAGTTCATCTGCACTTATGATCAAGAATACAGAAGAGACAACACACAGTTTTTAGTTTATTAACAAAAGTTTATACAGTTACTGTATATTGCACATGTTTTTCAGACAAATCCCCATCATTTACTCACAAAACAGCTGATCGGTCATTATCTGATATTTCATTCAACAAACCTAAGACGTTATCATTAGATCGGGCCGAACTTTCTGACAAATTGAAGGTTGACAGTCCAACAAACTTACATGATCCACCAGTCCTGACGAGAAAATCTGGTCGCCAACCAGCACTTATGGTAGGACCTGATATTAAGATATTGGTGGTTTGGTTAGAAAACTTCCAGGATCATGAGAATTTTCCAACAGGTAAGGAGATATTGTTCAAGTTTTTTTGTATCACTATAATTGTAACATAAGCTTCTGATCATTATTGTATTTATAACAATAAAATATTACTATCATAAAATATGAGTGACCCCTATTGCATCATAATCATAGAAAAGCATCTAATAATAGACTGAGCATTGGGCAGGTGAGCTAATATACTCCTAATAACCTGTTTAATTTAATTTAAAGTCAGCTCATGCAGAAAAGTTTTGTTAATTCTTGTGTAGAAAAGTTACAGAAATAGATGATTTTAATACGTTAGAAGTGTTACATTTGTAGTCAGTCACATCATTTGACCATTAGTTTATTATTTACTACATTTATTTTGTATGTAAATTTATTTATTATGGATATATCCAGTCCAAATAGTTCCTTGTTTTCGTTGACTGGGGCTGACATTTTTTGGGATGGGTCGGTCAGCAACCCTATTTCAACCACTTCCTACGTAGTAACATTGTCCATTCCTAATGATAGCTTCCATTCAAGTTTTTTTGCTCTTTAAGTCAGAGTACAGCTATTTCTACTATAGCCGCTGTGACTCATACATTTTTGAGACCTGTGAACACCACTGGGTCGATATCCACATTGCCGGGTATGTGTATAGGACTTAACCTTTCAGGTTCCAGACCCCAGTTTGTTATTATGGATCAATGTTTACTAACCAGGGTGCCATCAGTGTCAAGTTGGTCTCGCCCTCCCTGGCCTCAACACTATTCTTATGGTCAGTCTCCAGGTCAGAATCCTTTTCCGAATTTCTGGCCTCCTCCACCTACGCATCTCCCAATTGGCGGTTATGGTAGGGAAGTGCTTATGTGTTCTTTCCAGGGAGCCCCCACATTTCATCAGCTAAACAGATAGTTGATGATAAAATAGGTCACAAGGTCTCAGAAAAACAAGCTTTTGATAAGTTTACAGGTTTTTTGTTCTGTTACCTTTGCCAGTCATTTTAAGTTTAAAGATTTTGATATCTTTAATTCCAACTTGGGCAAATTTGTGCCTACTTGTGATAAAAATATGTCGGCACTTTTAAACTCAAAACCAATTAATAGTCTTTCGCAGGCAAGCTGGTCGAATTCTGAGATATATGTTACGGGTCACTTCCCAAGTTCTTGGTAATATGAATTATTAGAGGTGTAATAATTTAACACCACAACATGTATCATATGCCTGTCCCAGGTCAGGAGTCAAGGTCATAGGTTGTTCTTTTTTTGTATTTACATGTATAATATAAGGCAGAATTTGCCTAACTTTACCTATACAGGTTTTATTTGTTTGAGTGATCTAGAGTTTGTCACTAGGTTCAACATTTCTTCATTTCTTTCAGATATGGAATATAGTCTCTGATATTACCAAATATATTTCCTTTTGTATAATAATAAACAGGATTTTGTAACAGCTTGAATTCTTTAGTAAGTAAATCATTTTGTAGAAATGTCATTCCATACATACAATAATATGATAATTTATTTTTAGATGATGCTTTAAGTATGACGAGTACAGGTATGGAACATCTGAATACATCAATGACGTCATCAACCAAGTCACCAGAGAAAGATACATTTGTTATATTTATACATGCTTTACAGAATGGTTTGTTCAGGATACACATGCAAGGAAATACAGGAAGGTAGTAAGATTATAATGTGTGTTGTGACATTAAAAACACCTATATACAGTATTTTAATGAGTTTTTGTATACATTATAAGGTTCGAGTGAAATTCACTGAACCATTTCTGCACCGTTCCCAGGGCTATTTAATTAACATGGATGTTGGTGTTTAGGAAGGGAGATCAAATTTTTCCATTTTCCAGCTTTTTGCATGTATCTAATTGCCACTTAACCACAAATCATTTAAAAATAAATTTTCCATTCCTGCCATTTCACATTTGATTATAATGAAATTACCATAAATAGAAGATTTTACGTTAGAAACATACATACCATTATACTCCACTCTTCTACAGGAACTATAATTACATTCCTCTGTTAACTGTGATATTTAACTATAGCAAGTAGTCAATGTAAACTAGTTTCTGACAGAATTCCCCCCCCCCCCCAAAAAAAAATCCAAAATTTAACTTTAGTACAGAATTAAATAATTTAGTTAAAATGCAACAAAGGTCGAGGAGAGAAAACTCTAATTGATTACTTAAGCATCATTTTCAAAAGAATTTCATCTACCTCTTTTACCTTAATTTTAAAATATATATTCTTATTTTTTACTTGTTTTACTGCCTCCCCTAAAAAATCATAATATGTTTTTAATATAATAGAAATGGTGTCCCCAATTACAGTCAACTTGTTTAAAATTGGCTTTACTTCTTGGAAACCTGTGCTAGTAATGTGTGTATTAAATATGCCACAATAGTTCAGAACAATCATAGTTACTGTCAAACTGAAATTTGGGCTCCTATTCACCTGAATATATCTATTCTAAATCTGTGGGTGAATTTGTGGTTTGACACCAGAAAGATAGCTTATTTATGTAATTTGATTGTTTATAGGATAAACATGGCCATTCCTCTAGTAGATGGTATGGTGGTCAGTCGAAGAACCTTAGGACCTCTTGTCAGACAAACAGCTATAAACATTGGTAAACGTAAAAGACTGGAAAGTGAAACGTAAGTTTCTTATACATGTTTCTGATACTGATGTGTAATGCTTAATATTTCAAATAAGTTAATTGCAAAACGAAATCAAAATATACATGTACTTAAAAAGTTCTCTAAGAAATATAATGAAATTCCTTAAATGTTGATTTGAGAATATGGCAAATCTTCTATGGCCGTAGCCCCATACAGTCAAATGAGGCAAATGCCTCACTTTTGAAACAACGGGTATAACAAATGCTGAAAGAAAAACAATTCAAAACATGTTTTTCTGATTGGCTAAACAAGATATTGCATGCATGAAATATTTGCCTCTGGACATTTTATAACAATCAATTTAGACAAAACAGTGTATGATTGAGATATCTTATTTGTGTTTCTTTTAAATGGAAGCATTATTTCTTTCTTCCTAAATTTTGCCTCACTATTAAAAAGCCTGCGCTACGGCCATGGTTTCTCCCAAATTTACTGCAGAAACATTTTTTTCTATACTTTTTTGCAGATTTGTTCTAAAACACTTTTGATATTAGATTTATATAATTTTCATTGAATTTGTTCTAAAACACTTTTGGAACTTTTTCGTCAGTCCTGGTTGGGGTCAACTGTAAAACAGTCACATGCTTCCTCAAGGAATTTATTTTAAGCAAGAAAAATAGAAAAAAACAGGTCACACTTTTGACATAGAGGATTAGTGATGTGTAAACAACATGGTTCTTTCTTTTCTAATTGCGTAAACAACATTGTGCTCATTTTGTCTAATCATCAAATTTAATACAGTGTATATATTATTTCTGTGGTCTAAATGTGTCTGATGTAGATTTCTGGTCACTGGGTTAATTATTTAACCAGGTAGTAGTTTCTGGTATATTATTCTTATACTATCTAGTATTTGATAAACCAGTGAACTTAATTCATTCAAGAGTGAGTATTTGAAATAAGCAGGTAACCAATATCAAATAATCCATAACGTGTCCACAGATAATATTTCCCTAACCATAAAAAAGCAATCCCTTTAAATAATTGAAAAGGACAAGTATTTGTTGTTGGTATTCAGTATCAATCCATGTCTAATGATTTTTGTAGTGTGTTATTAGATTAGATTAGATTGATTGTCGTGTTTTATAAATAGTTTCACATTTTGTATTTTGGGGCCTTTTAGAGCTTCCGTTATAGTGTGGAAGGTCGTAATGGCAAATGTAGAAGTTTAGATTCAACTGTCATATGGTGGATGGCTGTCTCATGGACATCATGCCACATCTCCTATTTTTATATAAAATATTTTGTATTGGTTTAACCAGAGACATACAATACAAGAGATTGAAGACTGCCATTCAAGCCAGTGCGATCGATCGTCTGTTCACACGGTCTCGTGATCATATGATATTTTATCAGTAGTTCGGCGTCGTTCAGCATTATTTTCAACATAGTTCTACAGAAAATTATAAATACAATAGAAATTTACACTTTTCAACAAGCTTGTGCTTTCAAAATTGCTAGAAAAATGAAGGTATTTTGATAAATCTGTATCTGTATTTTTATTTTCTGTTTTGTATATTGTGCAGTATAGGTAAAATTGGAATGATCAATCAGGTGTTGACTGTGGCTTTGCGTGGTTAACTGTGGTTCATGTGTGGCCGTTTGCCTTTTGATTAAACTTTTGATTGAAAACATTTATGTTGGAACTGATTGTTTTTTAGCACTCACAAAAATCCTGGTAAGGATTCAGAAAACTGGGTCATGAGTGCTCATTTGCCTTTTCATAAAACTTTGGTTGGAAACTTTTTAACACTCACAAATCAATAAAGAATAAAATTTTTGAACTATTTATTTTTTCCATTTCTGATAAATTAGGACATAATACCAATGTTTGTTGTAATATAGTAATCAATTTAAAACAACTGGGACCATGCGACTTCACAAGATTTCTGAAAATTGCCAATCTTTTGTATTATATGTCTCTGGTTTAATCTGAGACTACTATAATACATGTGTGTTAAAGTAGTCTCAGGTTAAACATGATTCAGTTCCATTCAAAAGTTAAAGAAATAAATTGCTCTGAAAATCTCATTTAATTTACATATTTAATACAAATTTACTATATTAATCTGATGATATTATACAATTATAGTCTATTGTAGAGGTCAATATGTGTTTCTATGGACCTAAGAAATAAATATTGACTAGCCGTAGGCTGATGTCGATATTGTTTCCTTAGGCCCATAAAAACTCATATTGACCGATATAAAAGATTATAATTGTTTTATTACATAAGTAGTAAAAGTGAAACCAAGTCAATCTTTAATCAAATCATTATGATGTCATACATAAAGCAATTGAAAGTGAAAGTGAAAGCAAGTCAATACGAGTTTTAATCAAACAATATCAGGAATTACAATTTGTAATGTGACAGCTTTTCATCCATTGACAATTCTGAAATAAAATCATTATATAATAACATTATTTACCTTTGCTCGTTTCAGATACCAACCACCACATGTACGGAGAAAGTTGAAGATTCAGGAGATGGTTAATAAATATCATTTAAAAATGTCTGAACCCGAATTTTACACTGCATTATTTCATGATGTGCCAAAGTGATTCAATCAGTTCTTTGACAGATTTATTTTAATCTATTTGAGATATTGTTCTATTAAATTATACTGTGATAAATAGTTGAAACAGTTCTGGATTATATTTTCCCATTGACTATCTCTACTTATGATTTATAAACCATTGTTAATTCAGGAATCTTTGTGATGTTTTTTTTTTAAATTATTTTGAAATATGTGACTGGATGTGAATTGCAATAATGAAACCTGTGTTTCAAATTTTTAGAATAAATCAGTTATCTGTAAAACTGAGAATTTTCTATCAAAAATTATTTTTAATCAAAATTTATTTATTATTTACATAAACTGTACATTTTCTCTAGACATAATAGTATTCGAAAGAACAACTTCTGTTTGTTACGAACAGTTTTAAATATCTGTTTGTAATTGTTTCTAGATGAAAGTTTCCATTGTAAAGAAAATGGAAGGAAATATCAGATTGTATCAACCACATCATGGTATTACCCAGTATGGTGTTATCAGTTTCAAATGAGAATACATAAAAATTCATATTTGACATTGATGCAGTCTTTTTTTTACTCAGGTGAATTATTTTGTCAAAATGGCTGCTGATTTTGGAAAACCATTAGAAAGCTATTCTCTCTAGTTTAGCATTTCTTTTTTTTCAATTTTTGTGCTAATTTAATTATGTCTTTGCTAGATGCTCTGTATGCTTGGTTTCACAGTTAAATATTGCACTAAATGGCTTTACATTTTAAAGAACCTTTAGTGGATAGAAGATATATCATACAACAATATACTGGTACATACATATAATTGTTCACCATATCATTATTTGTTGTTGTTTTATTGAATTTGTATTGTATGGAGAGATTTAATGGGATTTGTGCAATGCACTATTGAGAAGTATTACTAAGATGCTAGGCTTATTTAAACATCTAGTAAATTAATTATTTTAACTTCAGATGAAAGCTACACAGACAATTTATAATTTTTGCAGTAATTAATGCAGCCACTAAAAGACCAAATTGTTTTGACCCAAGTTATTATTTTGGGTTAGGTAGTTCATTGGATTATTGCAGCATGAATAAAAAAAGAAACTTTATTCAGTAAATTTATCTTTTCAAAACATGCAGTTTACTGATTTTGGTTGCAGTGTCCTAAAATAACTAAGCTCTTTCATGAAATCTTCTCAAGATAAGCCAAATAGATAGACATGATTAAATCTAGTCTTGTAGTGTACACAGTAGTGCTGTATTTTGTTATGTTATTAAATATTTATACATTCATTGTGTTTGCTTTTTTGTATTTGTCTATTATCATCAGATTGGTGTTGATTGGTTTATTGAACGTTTTACTTGTTACATTTTATTTTTGGGACCTTTTACAGCTTGTAGGGTGTGGATATGTGTCCATTATGGAGGGCAACCTGTAGATGTTTGTATTTGCATGTCTTGGAGACCACTTTGGTGGTGTAATGGATAGCATGCTCGCCTCGAGTGCGGAAGGTCATTGGTTCGATCCCACCCGGGTCAAACCAAAGACATTAAAATTGGTATTTGATGCTTCTCCGCTAAGCAGGCAGCATTTAGGAGTAAAAGCAAAGACTGTTTGGCCCAGAGTCAGAATAAAAATGTGTCTGGGTAAAGTGGCATGTCTTCCCGCAGACTGTTGCTTTCGTGAGCTAGCATGTTAAAAATCCAGCAGAGCGTGTTGCTCTAGTACAAAGCAGGATTCATTCTTCATCATTTATAAATATGGTCTTGCCCTGAATATGCATGAAATATTTGCCACTGGATGTTAAGCAACATTCAATCAAAGCATGTATTGGATGGCTGTCTCATGACAATCGTACCACATCTTATATTGTAAGGCTTCGTGATCATTACAAATCCTATTGAAATAGTCTATATGATGTTGCATTATTTACCACAGATCCCTTTTAAGTGTTCCAAAGCTGATAGTACCAAAACTGTAACTGTGTTTCATTCTTTTGTAAGTTGCTAATAGCTCATAAATATCATTCATGTTTTTTAAAGAAAGAAAAGAATATGGGATCTATGCCAGTAAGACAGGATCCACATCTTACATATATATAAGCCAAATGTACACTTTGTAACTGCATATAAAACATTGAATTGATCAATTCTTGAAACACTTTTAATGTGCAACATTATTTTGCCTTTGCAGTTGAATTTATGCAGGACCACAAAAAGTTGTGTATTCTATAACAGATGGAGGGAATATAATCAACAAAAATATAGCAGGACAAGACTACAAAGCAGTCAGCAGTCTATTGACTCCTTATTGCCCTCAAATGGCTATTTTCTGCATTTTGTAACATTTTGACTTTTATTTTGAAAGTAATAGATAAAAAGCATAAACAAAAACATGATCAGTAAGATAAATTATTCATCATTAAAGAAACTGTCATTATACTCCTTATGGGAGTCATGGGCCTTAAATTTTTTAAGCTTTTTTGGCTTCTTGAAAACTATAAAGAAACTATAATGGCAGAAATAATCAGCAAGATAAGATCTGTTTATTCAATGCAGGTTCTCAATCCTTGAGTGATCCTTCACAATTGTAATTATTTCATGCAGATCAAAAATTCAAGGAGACTGCTGTAGAGGTACTTAGTTTAACATAGGACCCAATGGGAAAGGAAAAGGTACGTTAAGTACCATTTTTGGCCCACAAAAATGAAAGTCATAAGATGTTTTTGTAATATGGCCTATCTCGAAGTAAAATAATGAAACTTTGCATTTTATGACAGGTTTTAAAAGTAATTTGTTTTTTTACGTCATCCTGACGTCACATGTTTATTTGTTAAAAATAAATGAAAAAGTACAAATTTTGGAGCTTTTTCCTTAAATCTTAATATTTCCAACAACGAAGATTTTTTGCCAGGTGGTGTTGTATGTAAAGATCTACATTCAGTATCAGTATCATGTTGGTCTAGGTTGTTGGAGATAATTATTTTAGCCAAAAACATACGAAAAATAGGCCGAATTTTGGAAGTTTTGAAAGAATTGCTGTTTTTGCCTTTGAATGAACATCATTGTGACACTGTAATAAGCATTTTTGAATTAGTTTTGTGAAAAATCATTATTTGACTTAATATAAACAAACCAGAGGCTCCCAGTAGCCTGTGATCGCTCACCTGGCTTAGAGTTGCCAAATCAAAGTTAATGTGAACAAAGATT
>JARWCS010333991.1:0-11973 GCA_034783895.1 Geukensia demissa | reverse complement strand
TGTAGAAGTTTATATTGTACTGTCATTTGGTGGGTGGCTGTCTCATGGACAATCATGCCACATCTCCTATTTTTATAATTCATGATTGAAGATGTGTAATAAGGGAGCTACCATTTGATATTAAGAAGGGCATGTTTTTCAAAAAAGGCAGGTTCTAATGTTACCTCTATGCCCCCCCCCCCCAGAAATAAAACGGTTGATCCTCAAACCAGTCACGTTTACAAATAGTTTGTGTTAGTAATATTAGGAAAGTGGTATTCTTGAAAGGTACAAGTAAACCGTAAATTTGAAAAACTGTTTTAATTCTGCTATTCGGGAGAGACCTGAGAGTATCGTCTTCTACTGAATTTTGACTCAATCAAGTATACGGGGATAAAACATTTCTCCCTTATGTAGTCAATGCCAAAGTGACTGTTTTAGGGTAGATAACACTGTATTTTTGCGATATAATTCCCAAGTAGCCTGATAAAGTAGAAGAAAGAAAGTTAGAAACGGGAGTATTAAAATCACCTCTTTTGTCTTAAAACTTATCGTCCTATAAACTTATAGAAATTTTCAAATCAGTTGGTGCTAGCCGTCGTTGCTGATTCCTGCTGCAAAAAGGCAGATAAAATTAAAATTTTTTACTAAACAATCATCGTAAAACTTTGAAAAAAAAATAAAAGTAAGGTCAATCTGATCCTTTTTATTTATCTCGGACATAGTTTTCTATTATACCATCATTAAATGTCACAAGCAGGTTGTCTGGTATACAATCATGAGTTTACGACAGGATAAAAGAGGTCAGCACAGCAAATTAAACCATCCGTTAAAGTTAAACAAACACAGATACAAACAAGAAATAACAGCACAAGTCCACAAAAAACTGGCTTGGTAGGGGCACATAATGTATTGGGTATAAATTAATTTCCGGGTATCAAAACCTTCCCTTTCCTATATCAGACCTTTGTCTTAACTGTTATACGCTTCAATACCTGCATAGTACAACTGGGAACGAGATAACCTCTAACACAACAAGACGTAAATACAGGGCAACATATAAATTCGAAATAAGTTTATCTGATGGACAGACCATTTTTGAAATTATCGAAAAATCTTCATTTGCAAACATATTTTTTTCCAATAATTGCTTGTACTGGTAGTAAAGTTTTGTGAAAGTTATGTGAAATCTGTTACTTCTATATCCTTTCTGTAAAAGTTTGGTTGCGATCGTAAAAGTCATAAACTTTAGTTCAAACACGATTAAATCGAACAAGCTGTGAAATATTTACACTGTAAAAAAGGAATTAGGTGTTATTTAACTAACCAACTAAATCCTGTTTTGAAGATTTAGTTTGTAAAAAAAAGAAACATCTTGCAATAAAGGGGGTGCATTTGGTGCCTCTAGGTATACAAACTATTTGCAGATAAATCGAGTCGCCTCATCGTACATAAATATTATCAAGAAGGAAAGAAGGAATTCGATTGCCATAAATAAAAACAGATGATGTCCAAATTTTATATTTTTATTATGGTTTACCACAAAAAAAAAAAGAAATTGCATCATGTATATAAACAGAGAGATTCTTTGAATTAACGATTAATGAGATTAGAAAACTTTTCCTTATTAAGTGTAGGACGTAAAGTAATATAAATACTGGGGACAGTGAAACTATTAATAGTGCTATTAGGAACTCGAACAGAACATAGTTAATCTAAAAATCCCTGCAACTTCTACACTCCAGAAATAGCTGATAGTGAAATTTCTATAGCATTTATAACAGAAGTTAATAATGATATTTTTAAGTAGTTAAAGCACAAGTCAATAGAAATGAAATGTGAGTGGTTGACCATTAACCATATGCTGATAAATCCGAGACTTAAACGGACTTTTATGAAGCTTATAAAGTCAGTTTACATAATAAGAATTTTCATATTGCCAGATACAATTTTTAAATGGATGGTAACATAAAAATGGTTTATTCATATAAGTTGTTCTGTCAAGTAAACCTCGTGAGAAGTGTTGGAATTAGAAATTTCATTGTGTAGGACTTCAATATAGTATTTTCCGTTAGACAATTACGATGTCATTAGCTGCTCTATCAGCAGGAACAAAAACATGTGTTAAATAAAGATCTTCAAATTTCTGCTTCATGAGATATAGCTTGTTATGAAATACTGTCGTTAAAATAACAAATTTTTATAAAATATAAATTTTTAATTTGAAACAGTCTGCCGAACTATTTGTCTCCAAAATGTAGATATAATATTGGGTATGGATGTAAAAGTTATAAATTAAATTCTATTGCTATTGAATTTAAACCTGCAGACCTTGTTTTCTGTCACCAACTTTATCGTTACAGGTAGGGACAATAACAATAAAAAGCCAGGGACAACCGAGAACAAAAAACCTATCCAATATACGTGATTAAACTCAGGAACGGCCTTTTGCAATCATTTCTTTCTTTTCTTTTTTTTTTTTTTTTTTGTCAAATTGCCATCATTTTTATAAATTCGTTGCACTGTTCTTTTTTCCAGTATTTTGTACCATTTGTTGTTTTAGGTACTAAATTTGATTTCATTGGGATTGTTTACTGTAATGAAATCTTTGTTTCACTGAAACATATTCACTTTTAAAAATTGAAACAATATAAAGCGACAACAAAGGGTTTTGTGGCGACAACGTTATGAAACCATGAAAAAAAATTATAATTTCCGTTTATTGATCTTTTATTTATGTCAAAATTTATACATATTTATTGACAGGTTGCAAAGTCATTTACATTTGATGACCTTTATGACATATGTAAACACCACAGCCTATTTTCCCTTTAAGGTGGTGAGTAGTTGGTAATTAATGTGTCTAGAAATTTTCGGTATTTATTTCTATCATCTTTAAGCATTTTGGATGAATTTTTCCCACCAAATATACGACTGAAATTTCTATTACTCATTTTTTATATATATAATTCGAAAAAAATCGTGGGAATTTGTAAGTTTTACGTTGAACTTGACTATCTCGAATTAAAAGGCGAACACCTAGAATTAGAATATACCGCAATGTAATAGATTCTAAGAAAATATAGGAAATAAGTGATCTTGGGGGAGGGTTACTTACTATTATTTAAAAAAATAAACCGATACATGTATTTTAACGGAATTATGATGATCCAATTGCGCTGATACAACATTAAAATAGCCACAAGCTGAAATGTATCCTAGCTGTCCATAAGGTAGTTTACCAAACGCAAGCTATAAAATGTGCAAAAAGACATGAATTTAGTTGTTAGAAGATATATTTCGTACCTTAAAGTACTTTTAAAAACTGTAGAAAAAGCATCCTTTATTTTCAAAATGAAATTGACATACTTTTCACATTAACTCACATTAATATACATTAATTAAGACAATACATAAAACTTGGTCATCGGTCGATAAAAAAAGTTTTTTCGTAGTCAAAGAACAATAGGCTGCAATAATACTGTTAAAAATAATGAATAATGAAATATTACAAACTAGCTATATTTTGTGCTAATATATAAAAACCTATATGAAATGATTTAATATCACTCAAACCTAAAATTATTATAATGTATGAAAATAAGTATTCAACACACACAATTTTCGTTAAATTTTACATTTTCTGTCAAATTTTGTAAAATTGATCCTCCCATTTTTTAACAGAATGTCGCACGACAATGATGAATGAGCACAGTCTTAAATCACAAAGTACGTGCTGTGACTTAATCATTAGTCTCTCTGACACTGAAGACTTCAATTCTCTTTGATGTTCGGTTTAAAAACCACAGATTGTAGTGTGAAAACTTGGGCATAAATTTTAACCAAATTGCTGTACTTTTTTAACACTGCATGCCATAGAACAACCAGAAATTGAGGAAGGAAACAGTTGTGACGTCATATGAAAAATTATTACACGGGAAGTTCTGATAGCCAGAAGTCGGAGCGTACACGTGTACCCGTGTTTAAGTGTGCTACAAAGAATTGCAGTCAATGCGCTCTAAAACAGGGTATAATACTTCCCTTCTATTGATGGATCTATGTTTAATTTCCCTTAAATTCAAAGATCAATGTTTCAGTGTTAACAAACGGACCAACTATATGTTAACATTAAAGATAAAAGCATTCAACAGCTGTATGCTGATCAGAACTCTGATCAAATTACTATTGAATTTGAATAGTTATGAATGTTTAAGAATAGAATAGTAGAATATGTTGTCATTTTCAAGGATATGGCTTAAACCAATATACAGTTTCCATCATTTTTCAAACAAAACAGGGTGAAAATTTGAACCTAGGTTCGGCACATTTACACCAAAATATTAAACAGAGTAAGTAGCCCTAAAAACAAAAAATAAATAGTCATGGAATGCCTCCCTGGATATATGTTTTCTTCCATTTACAACCTATGGTAGCACAACCGGAGTGAATTGACTCTTTCTGATTGAATAACAGCTTCATGCATTGTCTCTTTAATAAATCCATGGTAAAACCTGCATCAACTTTAAAGGAACAGAATAAATATTCATCTATGAAATTCTTTAACATGACATGTACAACGGGGAACCGAGAAGGTCAACAACAAAAGCGGTCTAGTGAATAGATACGGCGAAGCCACCAAAATGGCAAAGATGGAACAAAACAAAACATAACACGGAAAAATAATAAAGTTACTTATATATATGAACAACAAGAAATAACCGCCCTCCCCCAATCCCCCCAAAAGAGTTGAGTGTAAGCAGTTCCTGAATTTTAAAAGACATTTCTGATGAATGAGTATTGTATCCAGTGATTCGTCACTGTTTGTGGAACTTTGATAAGACGCTGGCTGTGTTTAGTCGCAAAACAAATGTATGGATACAATGAAGAGCAAGAGTACAACTTTATACTTAAATTTGAATCAATCCAATTTTTAGACCAAAGAAGATAAACAGCACGTTAGGTGTAAATGGCCACTCCCTATTTGTAGACCAATATTAATAGTCTCCATCACTACATGTAAAAAATCTTTGGCCAAATGCATTTGACTCCAATAATGAGATCATTTCGAATATACATCATAATAACTAAAATTGACAGATGTTCTATTCTTCCGATATTTCCTAATCTAAGAAACTGTTGTAATAATTTTTTTTTAAACCACAACAGTTTTATACAATTGTTCAAGTGTTTTGCTCTGGCAAGTTGAGGAGAAGAGTTTTTCAATATTGAATTAACATGATGAATTTTTGATATGCCAAATGTGAAATTCAAGGAAAAACCTCTCATCAGTAAAATTAGGACATAAACACAGGAAAGCCGAAATTAAAACATTGAAAAATGAAATATTCAAATTTAAACAACCAAAATAGGCAGCCAAATCCGGTGGGAAGGACATCTACAGTGTGTAGTTCCAGTAAAAGGAATACAGCCTTGTCCATTATTTAAGGGGGGTTAAATTAAAATTGATATTGATATTTTTGTAAAATAATTCGTGATAAACTTCATGTCACACAACAAACCTGGTGAATACCTTCGGATACGTCTGGTCTACCATCAGATGCATCGGCTTAGTGGTATCAAAATAAATGTTAATCAATGTTGAATAGACCTGCTTGGATATCAATATACACGATGCATTTTTGTTCTGATCTTGTCCACCCTGCTGTACTAAATTCGTGCACGTTTTGATAGCAATCGTTCTACTTACCAATATATTTATTGGCGTTCTTCTGATATGACTCATCAATGGAGGTCGTATGGCTATTGAGACAAGAGCATGGCATGCAGGTCATGTGTTCAGGGACCACCCTCACCAATGCGCCATATAACCAACACATCAGTTTTAGGCGTCACATAGGTTACATGAATTCCAGATCGGTATAAACGTATTCCCGGAGCAGAGTGTTGGAATAGGGGGAAACAAATTCTATTCTTACGGTCAACATAATAAATTGCATCTATTGAATGTTGGAATATCCGTCATAGACTGTAAAAAGATTAAAAAGCGAATTCGAAGATACAAAGGGGCAGACAGAAATCGTTATGTCAGAAGACAGACAATGCCATGGCAAACAACGAAACCAAAGGCAAACTTAGTTCACACAACACTACACTGAAAACTAAAGAGGGAGTTACTGGAGTAACACGAGTCAAACGAAAATTAAAGTGAATTCAGACTTTCCGGAAGGGTAAGCAACTACACAAGTGTCATCGGTTGTGTTACTCAGTAGTCAAAGCCGATGTTTTATCACAATCGATTTAGGAAAAAAATTGTTGTGACGACAGTGGTAAAGACATTCACTGTCATTTTGTGAAATGTTATTTCGTACCGGCAAACAGACAAGAACATGGCAGTTAGATGAAAACAAACTACATGCTATACCATATAAAACACAACACAAAAGATGAACAACAGATACAACATCCTGAATATCTTTCCATTTGAAAACAAAAAAGTTATATTGGTCAATAATACACATTTTCCATCTCAGTCGTACGTTTCATCTATAAATCAATGTTCTTGGACAATTATTGTATTTTAGACAATATTTCAAATGTGGATGGCTCAGTATCAAAAGCTCGATGTGAATATAGTAGCTACCACATATATATATAGCTGCTTCAAAATCATACAGCGACTTACAGGAATGCATCATTGACTATTAGATCTGTATATTATATAATTTTACAGTGGTCGATAAAACAATGCCCCTGGTAAGAAATAACCATTTAATGTATAATTATTTATGACACAAGCACTCATTTGCTTCATATTTGTCTGCGGGATGTATAGCTATGATAACTATGCAACAGCCAAAACGTATACATACAAATTCATAACGATCGAGTAATACAACCTCACTAAAATTCCACCCGTTTCCATCGGTATATTAACATATTAGGCGTTGTCGAATTATGTGCGCTCTTTATATTTTATATAGCAATATCATTAACAGCAAAGAAAATTGTATTCCACCCTTGTTTACGGCCTTGTGGAGACCTCTAGGTTGTATATTCCCTCTGCTTTTCTGTTAGTTGGAGTACTGTCTCTATAATTTTTACACCATATCTTTCATTGTCATATTGTGGAGACCCTAGATTTTGAACTTTCGTTCGTTGTGTATGACTCTATATCTGTCATTTCACATGCTGTATTGACGGTTTAATTCTTACGATATAACAAAAAAACATCGTTTTCACATAAATTATATAAAAATATGAGATGTGGCATGATTGTCCATGAGATAGCCACCCATCAAATGACAGTAGAATTTAAACTTCTACAGGTCCCATTACGGCCTTCAACCATGCTTTTTACAAATATATCCGAGTACTACTAATTCTACAACTGGTGTATGTCATGGCTTGTTTGTTAGATTAACCTTAATTGTTCTCTTGATTCTTTAGTACATACAACATTCCCGAGCAACGAGCAGTGTTTGGTATGATCTTGTAAGAACGGGGAAGCGAGGAAAACAAAAGGGTCATACAAGATGGATCAGGTCGGTAGACACGGCAAATCCGAGAACAAGTCTTTTCGAAAAGACATCAAAGAAAACTGAGAAGTGGATTTATCAATATTATAAAAATAATTAAGGACAAAGAAGAAAAACTGCATTGTTTTAGTAACAAACGGTGTTACATCATAATGGTAAAACACACTTAAGTACAGAATACATTTACGGAGCAAAAAGCTGTGGTGTCCGACAGAGAGCATCATATGGTCATGCTAGAATAATGATAATCGTTTGCAGCACGTGTCATGATAGAATATGTTTTCTGCCCGAACATCTTATTATAAATAACAAACAAAAACAAAAACAGAATCATCTCTATTCCCAAACTTTTTCCTGTTCATTTAGAACTACACAGACACAACAGAGTTTTAGATATGTACAACATATCAGCATTATGCACTTTTACTAAGCCATTGTTCTGCTACCTGTGTGTAACCTTGGAGTCAATGCATTGTCGTTGGTTATTGAGTAAAGAAATAAGAGATAAATTGATTTTTCACCTCTTGTCACGTGGAGCTCTAAGAGAACTTCTTAACAAAAGTAACTGCCATGGAAATCATAGCATTACAATTTGTATGTTTGTCATCAAAGAAACGTTGCTTTTATTCAAGAAATTCAAGCAGCGAACAATGTTGAAATAACATCTCTACTGTTGTTGTTTAACTGTGACGTGATAAGGTTTAATGAATAACAATCAACGATGTCATAACCTAGAATTATTGGGAATTAATTTTTTTATTTTGCAAAGCTATCTCTTAAACTGAAATATTGAGTTAGATACTCTTAATCTATCGGCAGTTATATAATTAAAGATATAAAACACAAATTTTACCAACCAAGTTCTGTTTTCCTGGTTACGCCAAAAAACACCGTTGTTGAATTTGATAAACTTGATTGGTTTGTTTAAAGACAAAAACAATGCTTTGAGCTAAAAAAAAGAGACCCCCGCTCTCTATTAATTATCTGCCCTTGAAATGAACCGAAATAAAATTCCTTTTATCTGCATATTTACACATTGAGTCCAATGTTCAAAAGAAAAGTTTCATTGAAATCGGTTTAGAAGGATATGCCCTTACATTGCATGTGAACAGATCTAGACGAACGAATTTTTACATGCTTATAAAGGGGAGGTAAGAACTCAGTGGCAAACTCTGGTAACTGTAAGTTTCAATTCTTACAAGCAAACACATAATTTAAAACAACGTCCCAGAACGTTTCGGCATATTTATGACAAGATAACATAGTAAGTTACTATACTAAAAGCAACAATGGAGACACATTTCGCTCTTTGTAAATTTTAGTTACATTGCAGCCAACCGCCTCGGTGGTGTAATTGATAACGTGCTCGCCTCGAGTGCGAAAGGTCGTGGGTTTGATTCCCGGCCTGGTCAAACCAAAGACATTTAAATTGGTATTTGCTGCTTGTCCACTAAGCATGCGGCATTTAGAAGTAAGAACAAATATTGGTCGGCCAAGAGTTAGAATAACCTCTAAGTAAAGTTGCATGTCTACCTGTGGACTCTCGCTTTCGTGAGCGAGCACGTTAAAATCCGGCTCAGCGTATCGGTCTAGTATCACCTCTAGGTCATGTTTATCAGCCCGAGAGTTGCCGGGATCGATTGATGATAACATGAACGAGGGCTGATAAAGCATTTTACATCAAAAGTGCTATGAAATGATCTCTTTATGATAAACTCCAAACTCTTTGTTAACAATATTGGTTTTTATAACAAGCTCTATTTCTGTTTTCTCCACGTGTATTACCTATATGACGAAATATAAATAAGTGAAAAATCATCCGCTCATTTCCGGAAACGCCCGAAGATGTGTATGATAAAGGCACCGGACATTAACGGAGGAGCATGCAATAAATTCCGAAAGTGGCTTTATCATCCCTCTTGGTTATATTCAAACACTATTAACTAGATGTTTTATAAAAGTACTTCAATTCCGGAAATGCCCGAAGATGGCTGTGATACAGGATACGAACAATAACGGAGAAACATGCGATAAATTCCGGAAGTTGCTTTTTCAGCCCTCTTGGTTATATTGAAACAATTGTTCCATTATTTAAAATAAGTATATGATAAAGATGTTTTTCGAAATCAAGTAACTCCACAACTCACTGTATAAAATCGGATTTCTCATGCAATATGTCAACAAGTGCGTTAATTTTGATTTGGGAACGGTTTTATGTACTTTTGGCATTGTTCAAAAAGGAAGAGTTCGATGATACTATTAACTACCATGACTGCCGCATAGACAATGATTGATGATTCCAAACGGTTCATGGTTGAAAAGGTGCTTAATTGTTGACGAAGTGTAAACATTTTCCTCTCTGTTACGTTCGTCTTCGCATTTTATTTGTGATATTTGTTTTCCGTTTGTTACAGTGAACACTTTGTACCTGAAAGTAGATACAATCGTGTAGCTTATAACCTTGCAATCCTGTAAGCTTTTGCAGAACAACAGAAATAACAGAAAAAAACATTCAGTTCGACAGCAAAGCACTCAAGATAATTACAGGAATAATTTCAGGTAAATAAGATAATGGAATCAATAGTTTGAAAAAATGCTTTGCAAACATATTTGTAAAAGTAGGTTGGAGGTCAAGGTCAAGAGATGATCTGACCTTCCTGAATAAGTTTCCAAAACAGTAATCACAGCGAGTGTATACATTAACTAAAATAGTTGTTAATTATTAAAACATGTACTTAAAATACGTCATCAACTGTATTAAAAATGCTTGGCCGAAGATATGTTTTTTTATTTGTATGATAAGAAACATGGTGCCAGTACAAACTAATATATTCTGTGATAAATAAATTTAAGGCAATTATGAACTGAACTGGATCAGTTCTTCTCCATCAATCAAACTGTTCTGAAAATAAAATTGTTGGGGTGTGAAATATAAAAAAACCAAATAAGTCATGTCAAAATAACGACATATCAATAAAAGTATTGAATATTTCTTAGAAATTACAACAATGAATATAATGTCATGTTTAATCTCTAAAGGGTGTTTACCGGCCTTTTGCCATTTTACCATAGTCTTTTTGCATTTTGTCAGTGCTCAGAGATAAAGATTTTTGCATTATTATTTTAGCTATTGCTTATAATTAAGAATAAAATAAGAGCAAATAAAACACCTTGTAAAGTTCTGACAACAATGTCGTATCTTTATGTTTTGTAAATGAATTTAAAAAAATGATCCTTTAAGTTTATACAGATAAATTTTGAGTCATAAATAAGTAATTTTACCATAAAATGATGGATGAGATATACCTTGTCTGGTCTAAGGTCTGAAGTTGCAGACATACTTCCGCATTAAATCTCTATTCAAATAGTGGCATGAAATAAAGTTTTAAGCAACCTCTGACATCGATACCCTAGCTTTAAGATATAGTTTATATCTTTGCAGTCAGACACGATAGTGCAAACCCGAACGAATTGGACATATTGTAGTTGTAAACTCCATACGAATGTGCTCAATGCAAAAGGATACTTCACGATGGGGAAGGAAAAGGCGTCTCTTTTATCATAATCTGTTTTAGGCGGACAATCCTGTTCAAAAGTCCAGGTCCAAATGCGAGTATTTTTATTAATTTGGTCAGTTAAGGCAAGTTCGTTTTGATAAATTTCTTTACGAAATTATAAAAAACGGATTTAAATGCCAGAAGATCAGCCATATATCTCTAATTCATCATCCAAATCCTGCTATATGGAATCTTTTGCAATTTTGCAATAAATTGTGATTCATTAATCTGCAGTAGGAGGCGCACAGTAAGTGCCGATGGGAATACCGACAATGAACCGATGCACTTATATCCAAATCTAACATTTATATTGTAGATTAAGCATTCTATTGCATTTGCCATATCACATTGCGTTCAGTTTGTGTATTAATCATTTATTTTATCACTTAAAGGAATTGTCTCTATTAAAACAAATGCATGAAGAGATTTTTGATTGACAGTTTATAAAATAGGAAAATTTCTTCTTTATTAGTGGATGAGACAGAGTTCTATAAAAAGTTTTAAAATAATCATTATGTTCTATTGCATTGTGATGAACATGACTGTTTTGTCTGCAGGAACGAACACGTATTGTCTTAAAGTTTGCAAAGTTTTTAATGTTCCTTTTGTTCATAGTAATAGTCCTGTATAAAATACCAATGTGAGAGAACAAAAGTACATAGTCCAAAGAGACAAAACAAATTTGAAACAAACTAAAACATAAAACAAAAACAAAAAGAAAAAAGACTTGGAATGCACGATGTTTTTACAAAACAGGAGTGCGATCAGGTGCTCCGAAAGGATAAGCATCTCCTATCCTGTGCGCAGCTTCCGTCGTGGAGTCCTTAGTGTTAAAAACAATGTCAAATCAGGATATCAAAATCTGGCGTGTGAATTCGTGTCAAATCCAGAAGGAATCGCACGAACTCCTTTATAAACAAGGAATAGGACCAATTGTCCGG
>JARWCS010333984.1:0-11973 GCA_034783895.1 Geukensia demissa | reverse complement strand
TCTTCAGAAAATCCTGATACTTGGAACAGGCACGAGAGTATCGAATCAACTGTAAAACATAAACCCCGTAGGCAGGGGAAGCAGGAATATTGCCACATAAATATGGGAAACACAGTTTGGCGGAGGATTTTTAAAACTGTGTTGTCAACAAACGTGGGGAAAGTCAGGATGGATGCAATGTCAAATTAAATAATATCTGTGTAAGGGATAAGTGTATAAAATTTTGTACCATAAAAAACCAGTTTAAATTTTCTAACTTCAACGTCGTACCTCTACCCAATTGAATAACGGAACAGTGTGATTCAATGGACATTTTAAAATTTATATGATTTATATGTAATGTTTCTTAGAATGTAGGATATGATCTACCTTTTCGGGTCAGACAATAATTGCTTTGTTTATATTTTTAGGTAATGGTTTTAATGAAAGTGATGCTGTGCATATTTCTAATTTTATAAAAGTAAGATTATAATTATGTCAATAAAGTGTATTATTGTTTGTTAAAATACACGTAGCTAATATTTAACAGATCACTACAAACCAATCCAAAACTCGAAAAAGCTGTTGTCTTAATTAACGTGCTATCAATTTTCAACTGTAACTATCTTTCTATATACGCATGAAACAATGCTTATAAAAAAATTTTAAACTTGCATAACCTACAATTTACTTGAACAGGAATACGGAGATGGCAAAATATTATAATGTCTGGTTGTCATTTTAAATAAAAAAAAATACATTTCATTGTTAGTCTTACTTTCAGTTTCTGCTTATGGAATTTTATTTTGCTTCACATATAATTTTATTTTCAGCAAAATCGTTGTCTAAAATATTTAAGAATAAGCAAAAATAGTTTTAGAGAGGAGGGTGGCATAGCGCTTGCTAAAGCATTAGGTGAGTGTGAGCAACCTTTTTTAGATTAATCAATTAACTGAACATCCAATACAAAAATTGTCACAACAAAATATATATGTTAAGATATACTAAGACTTCAAAATAAAATAAAAAAATTTAAGCAGGAGTTCACATAACTGTGTATGGATAGACAGTAAGAAGCGACGAAAAAAATTGAGTTCATTAAAACGGACAGTTTTGCAAAACATTCAATGCGAAAACAAAACACAAAAGGATAAGACACGCGTCTTCTCCAAAAACAAATCAATGTCGAGCTATCTGCGGTCAGTACCGACTTACCAATAACTCGAGGTTGAATCAGGTTGTGATTAGACAAAAAAATATCCATTTGTAAAACATCCGGCGTATATCTCATTTTCATTTTTAGGGTTTGTTAGTCCGGCTTATTGGATAGACACGCTTAGGAAGTCGTGTATTCGGTATTATTATCTGTTCTTCACTTTATTTAGGAAAATTATTACGAATGAAAAATTTTATACCTAAGAAATTTTGCTTTTAACAGACTTTACTTAAATAAAATTAATAATTTCAGAATCCAACAACACACTGCAGTATTTAGATCTTAGCTGGAATCATCTCAGACAACGGGGTGCTGTTGCTATTTGCCAATGCTTGCAGGTATTTATGAAATAATTAGAAAAAAAACATATGTACCGGTAGTTACACATTAATATATATAATTATAGTCATAAACATGAAAAAGGCAGAATTCCGCTGAAAATAAATCCACAAACAACAAACATTAGAACATAGTTAAAAGCGTACCGTTAATGAGCACCTGATTCCACTCATGTTTTTAAAGGAGTTCGTGGATTCCATGTCTTTATTCCTTATGTTTTCGTTTTGTCTTTTAGTTTTCTTTCAAATTTGTCTTGTCTTTTTTGGATGTGCTCTTTTGATTTATCACATTAGTATTCTACACCGGACTCTCGACAAATGAAAAAATAAAATTTTATTTTTCTGAATTGAGCAACCCTGTTCTTAATAGGGGAATAAATAAGTTGTTGTAAATGCCTGAGGTCTTTTAATACCTCTGTTTATTATTAGTTATTCACCAGCAACAAGCATCAATTATCGGTAGAGAATGAAATATGAATTAATCTAATATTAACATGATTAACCACAATCTAAATCTTAATGTTAAAAAACTCACATATCCATATTCTTGTGTTCTTGACACATTCGTTGCCTTTGTGTTAAATATTGTTTATATTGATTACACAAAAATGACTGGACAACATGTAACAATTGTGAATGAAAATGAATTTCAAATTTATCTTGATAATAAATTATCATTTAAGAACCAAAATTACCATATCAGTGGGAGTACATATTAACTTCACAAATGAATTTCCTTCTTGTTAAATGTCATATGATTTCGGATATTGATATCAGTTTTAAATCCAGAGGTTGGCTAAGTTCTACAATATTTTTCCTTTCAAGTTATTTATTTAAATTGCAGTTGAACCTCATATTAAAACCTATAAGAATCGAGTGGTTCTTTAAAGTATGAGGAGATAAAGTCATACATTTCATATGTTAAAAAAGCACTTCGCTATATTCAATTAAAATAATATTTACAAAGTAAAATCTCTTTCACTCCCGAAACAGTAGCGACGTATTATATTTAAGCTATTTTCAAATTGCAGAAAAACAAAAGATCACATTTTTTCCGTTTAGTGACTGTAGATGCTCCGACAAAAAGCTGCCTAAAACACAAAGGAATATTCTCTTGTTATTAGTGTATAACAAAGTGTATTCTGAGAGTTTTCATGTCTGTTATTTATAAAATATAATTTTGGTTGTTGCAAAGAACATACATGTATGGGAAATATTTATAGACTGAAAAAAATGTGCACCTTTCTTAAACTAACGAAAGAATTAAGAGATCAGTAAGGAAAATAAAAGACAATAATTGTATAAATGTAAAGCCTAAACATAACAGTATCGAATAGATTATTATCTGCAATATACTGAATTTTAAACGCAGTCACGTGTTTTTTTAGACCAATGACACCCTCGAATCTTTAAACCTGGCATGGAACGGGTTTGGAATGGAAGGCTGTCACGAAATGGGAAAGACCTTATTGAAGAACAAATCGCTACAGGAACTAGACCTCAGTTCAAATAGAGTTTCCTTGGATGCATTCCGACAACTACTTCGAGGAGTAGGCAAAAATAGAACGCTCAGAGTACTACGGGTTAGTGTATTTTATTAAGAAAACTATATGTTATTGTAAGAATCTCTGTGTGACAAATGTAATGAATAGCAGATAGCAAATTGCTATGTAAATAAAATGATCTTAATATTGAACGACTAGGGTTTTCGTTTTATTATCAGTAACTTGTATACGGCAAAAATCATGAGTCAATATATAACAACACTGAAATATAAACTGACAACACAGTAGAAAACGTCTCCGAGTCTTTATAGGAGAACTCTGAACTAACTTGTCATGAAACAATTTTGATTTAAGACGTTTGATAATGTTTTATCTCATATGGAAAGTTTATTGCTACATTTACTGTTTTTGTGGCACCGCAAAACATGCGTATTATACTCAAATCACTTTCAGTTTTTCTTTTCGTGTTTTTGTTTTTCATATCATCCATATACTTTATTGTGTCACCTCGGCATTTTCAAGCGCTTTAAATGCTTCATCAATCCTTTATTTATCCATTTATTGTGCAGATGATAAAAGTGGAAGCATAAATACCGGAAAGAACACCGAAAGAAAAAATTCCGGAAAAAGATGCTTTATCGCATGTTTGTTATCGCATGGCTACGCATCAATTCTATGCGATATAGCGAAATTAGCGTTTTATCAGAAGAAGAACCTTTTACTATACCGTGCAATTATAATTGTATCACTTATAAGTATATGATAAATTGGTATATAATCACTTTTGTTAGTAATTGAGAATTTACTATGATAAAATATTATCCAGGACCTTTTCGATTCTTTTCCTGTTGTGTTTTATTAACATCTTTGTTCATAATGAAGTCTAAAATTTTGATTAATACATACCTAAAAAGACCAATGGGTCTCTCGATGGGAAGAAATGAAGAATTTGGTATTAGACCTATTGTGTGCAACATTGCAAAAACTCGCTTTAAATATTAAACAGACACTCTATGCTCTGAGAAAGCATTTAGTTGTGTTTATAGCATACCTGATCAAAAAGGTCATGGGAGATTTTGCCCTCATCTTTTCGTCTGTCGTCCTTCTTCCGTCCGTCCGTCGCCCGTCAACATTTTACATTTTGAATTTCTTCTAGAGAACCACTGAATGGATTGAACTAAACATGACATGAAAGTTCCTTACCGGATGCTGGCCAAGTGTTATTTCTTTGGAGCCGATCGGTCATCAAAAAAGGCAACAAGCGGGAATCTTATTTTGACATTGAATCCTATAGAAAATTCATATATAAATCTTCTTCTAAAGTACCGCAGAATGATGCCAAATATGGCATGAATACTACTTACAAAGTGCTGACCAAGTGACCAATCCCAACCTGAGCTTGCGTTTAGTAACTGCGAACCTTCATTGGAGATGTATCTTCTCTTTTGCATGTATTTTTGTTTAGTATATTTATTGTAATTAAGGTACTTTCTAACCGGACTGAGTGCCTTTCTATTTGATTTTTATTGTTCGTCGGTTACGGCGTTTGTTTGTTTGTTTGTTTGTTTTTTCCTTTTAATACTCGTTGGGGGAGGGTTTGGTAGCCACCTGACTAGTTTAACCTGTCCCAAGTTTTTGTTACATGTACAGTTTTGATTATTGTCTGGTAAGAGCAGTATTTTTTACGCATACACGATTTTTTATTTGGGGCAATCTAGAGCTTTTCACAAGGAGTGATATTCCAACCTTGTTGAAGGTCTTGTGGAGACCTTTAGATTTGTAAATTTCTTTTGTTTTTTTGTTTTTGTTTGTGGTTGGAGTGCAGTCTTTTTGACATTTACCCCATATCTTATTTTTATTTTCATATTGATGTATTGCGTTAGTTAACAAAACAGAAGTTCAGTGAAATGGTATCGCAAATATTTTTATTGTTCACATCAGTAAAGTCCATATTACGGATCCATCGTGTATAGTTATCATGGTGTTTTCATATTAACTTGGTGCCGATCTGTCATCCAACATGGTCGTCAGCAGAAAACTAATTGTAACATATGACACCCCTGGGAAATTTAAAAAAAACATTCGTTATAGGGAACCACTGAATAGATTGAAAACAAATTATGGCGTTATTTTCCATACAAGGTGCTGACCAAGTCTTCTTACTAGTACTTTGTTGCCGATCCGTTATCACACATTTCCACAAGATGCATCTTAGTTAACATAATATCCTACATTGTATGAGAAACCCATACAAAAACATTTTTCTTGAGAACTGCTTATTTGTTTGAAACCAAACATGGCATGAATGTTGCTGACCATGTGTTGTATTGGAGTTACGATCCGACATTCAGTATGGTTGCCAAGAGGGTACTAAGTTTAAGGTCTCTATAGGAAGTTCTTGCAAAATTTTCTTCTGGAGAAAGGCTAGATAAATTGAAACCAAACATTGGCAGGAATGTTCCATGCAAGGTTTTCACCAAGTGTTGTTATTTATTGGCAATCCGATATCCAATATGAGCGCCATCGGGGAACTTAGTTTAACATAGGACCTTTCATACAAAAATAATCTTCTAGACTGAGAACCCCTTAATGGATTGAATCTAAACATCGTGTTAATATTCTAACAAGGTGCTGACAAGGTGCTGTTAATTTGGTGTCAAACCATCATTCAAAATGGCCGTCAGCCGAACTAAATTTAGTTTAGGACCCTATAGGGAATTCACACAAAATTATTTTTCTAGATAACCGCATGATGGATTGAATTCAAACATAACTTAATTGTTCCTTACAAGTTGCTAATCAAGTGTTAATACCTAGTGTCGATCCACCATCCAATATGGATGCTAGCGGGATACCTTATTTAACATAGGACCTTACGGGAAATTCGTGTAAAAATCGTCTATAGAACCACTTAATGTACTGTAACAAAACTTGGTGGGAATGTTCCTTACATGGAGCTGATGAAACGTTGTTACTTTGGTGCTGATCTATTATCAGCTAGATTTTTACCACACACAAAGATTGTTTTACATAGGACACTATGGAAAATGAGCGATTCAGGATCTTGTGTACCTATATCTTGCAATCCAAGTGTATAACAGGCTGTGTGAGCAGATGGTTGCTATGTACTCTGTAATTTCCATTTAAAATTTAAAAATTAAAAAAAAAATCCTCTTTACAGATTGGTAGCAATCCAATAACGACAGATGGTGCAATTGCAATACTTCGCTCAATTATTATTTCTGAATCAGCATTAGAGGAAATTGATTTAACAGTAAGTGCAAAATTGTGACGATTGCTGGTAGAACAGAGTTTATTAAATGTTTTACTAATTTTATTTGTAAATAATATATCATGGCTTATTTGAAATAGGAATATTGTTGTCTTGATGGAGTAAATTTAAGTATGTCCATCATTAAACTTTAGTAATGCACCAGTATTTTAAAACGATATGCTATATATGACTTTATTTGTATTTCGTAAATACTCCATTTGTTATTTTGGTAAGTTTTAATTTTATAATGACGTGTAAGTATAACTGAGTAAAATCAATTCTTGCTGTACGTGCAGTCTCGAGATTTCAGTATACTTACTGCTTACAAGCAATCAACGAGTAAAGAAAATCGGTCTGTCTTTACATCAATGCCTTAACATGTTAGGTTCAAATTCATCGAATTAACCTGCAACTTCGAAGAATCTTCTAATGAAGAGCTAACCTTTAGCTTAGATTGGACTCGAGTTGGTATGAATTGTTTTGTTTGTATTAATTTGTCATGGTAATATTAACCGGAACACCAACATCATAACCTCAAGCAGTGTTGAAGATTTGTCAATAACCAAAAGGACTTTACATCTTATTTACCGTGTTCTTTTTAATCCATTTATGTCAAAAGACACTCGGCCAACATAAAAGTAACAGAGACAAGTTATAATTCACGTTACATTATTCAATTAATATAAATAAATTGTGAGCAACGCGACTTAATAAAGGAGAGTGTACAGCTCAGTTGCTTTTAAAGTGATAGCAGCTCCATATATTCAAATTTAATTAGATGTAAGCGTTACTAAATCCAGTGTAGAATACCCATGCGAGAGACCAAAAGTGCATAGTCCAAAGAGACAACACAAATTTAAAACAAACAAAAGAAAAAACGTTAACAAAAGGAACAAAAACCTGGAACCCACGAACTCATTTACAAAACAGGAGTGGGATCAGGTGCTCCGGAAGGGTAAGCATAAAATGAGAGATATACCAAATATTTTGATTTAGATGGTAATGTTTTTATTTTTGACAGGATGTTTCTGTAGATGAGAGTTTCGTTGAATTACTTACTGAAATAAAAGAACAGCGAGACCTTAATGTTATTCACGGAATCGTATTACGCCATGATGAGATCACTAAAGGCCCACGAAGGAGTGTCCTAGATACGGACGATCCGGTGGCAATTTTGTTCGAATACATGAAACAGAAGAATCTAAGATTAATAGACTTGTTGCATAATCTTGATCGAGATCACAGTGATACTCTAACAAGAGATGAATTCCAAAGGGGAATGACGGTATGTAAAATAGTGCTAAAATTCGAAGGCTGTGAATTCAAGTATAATCTTCAGCGATGATACTGGTTTCTTCACCATTATATAACCATCAATGGATGGTGTTTTCAATCGGTATATCATTAATATTTCATATAAGTTATAAAAAGACTATAAACCTCATATCATTAAAATCAGACTTTGTTTGGTTATTTAGTCCCTCTTCTTATCCGTGGTTGGACTAAAGCATTTGGAAGTACTTCAGCAAAAAAATTTTGATGAAAGTGTTTGCGGTTTTTAATTCCTTCCAAAATGTTCCACAAAATAATATTACCAATGTTGCGTAAATACGGTGAATTTGCCTATGCTTTATACGTAGTTTAAGGAGTATCGAAACCAAACGAATTTTGCCACCACAAAAGTGAACCTGTATTAAAAATTCTACAGTGAAATATATCATATTATATATCCTTGGAATTCTAATTTTTTGCCGAAGCTGAAGCTGTAGCTAAAATTCTTTTTAACCCGCAATAAAAATTTCCCAATAGGGTGTAATGTTAATGTTTTCAACTTTGTAAATTTGCTTTATTTTGATGGTGCAATTAACCAATGGCCTCGGGTAACAAGACATGATAAAAGTTTAAATTTTCGTGATTTTATGACAAATAAAAGATGAAATTGTAAGAATATAGTTGAATTATATTCTGACTTTAACACTGAAACAGGATATTTATCTATGGAAACATGCCATTTTGAGACAATTTTTTTTTCAATGTTAACAATGTAACATAGAGGGGTAATGGGAATTTTTTTTGTGCTGAGGAAAACTAAAATTTTAACTGCAGGATGATTTGCGGCAAAAAATTAGAATTCCATCGATATATAACATGACATACTTCATATCTGAACTTTCGATGAATTTTGATTGGCAAATTTCGTTTGGTGTACTTTAGATCCAAACATACCAGAATAAGTACTCAAATCCAAATATCAAATATTATATTCAAGTGTATTTTTGTGAATTTTAGAGCATTGATCTTCCTTTGAGCAGTAGAGCATTAGACATATTAATGAATAAACTGGATGTCAACAAAGATGGTCAAGTAGATTATGAGTAAGTCAAAATTTATAGTAAAGATAATAAGTATTATGTAACTTCATTCGACGAAAACTTACCAATGGCAATTAAAACATAGCAGGAAAAAGGCCAAAAAGTTCATAAGCTAAAATTCTATGAAATCACATAACTTTGCCTACAACATTTATACACATGGAAAACATTCAAAGCCTAAAGCATTCAAAGCCTCAGGCACAATAAGTACTCAAACATGCACAGCTACCAAATTGAGTTAAAATATGCAATATGCGAAATAAAGATTTCCAAGAAAGATCGCTCCTGTTTGATGTTTTAAAATCAACATTCCTGAATCATGCTTATAAGAGGGAGAAAATTAAAAGATTTAAGTTTAACTTAAAGCTTAAACCAAACTAATATTGTATAAATAACACATAATAGAGAGTGTGAAAGCAGAGGTTAACAATGATTTCGAGGGATGATAATCCGCTCTCATACCCTTTCTGTTATGTGTTATTTATTTTAGTGAATGCTGAAAAAAATGATAATTTAAAATTGTTAAATATTCTATATTAGTTGAACATTTTTTTAACCATATTTACAGAACAATGTCTGACGTGGAGTAAAGCGCAACAACTAAATTTATAAAGCGCACTAAAGATTTGGCGAAATTCTGCGCGCGAGGGTAGTAGAGTAAATTGTTACATGCTGCCATGTGTTAGAGTAAAATGTCACATTTCTATAAACCAATGAAATATTCGTATTAGCCTATAAATTTGCATAAAGTATAATAAATTAATAAAATTAATACAATATTCGCCAATTACAGAATATAGGACTACCGGCAATAACATAATATAAGATTACCGCTAATTACAAAATAAAAGATAACCGTCAATTACAGAATTGAAGACATCGTGTACAGTCTGGGTATCACTTATGCTTTTCTGTCATAATAATATTTAATTGGAAGACTGTTTTTATATTATATGGTGTATGATAATAAAAAAAATGCTTAAAAATAAATTAAACTTTACAAATTTTTATTTTCTTTCAGGGAACTTACTCTAAAACACAAGGAGTATCAAAGGCGTGTGACAAAGTTAAAGATGCAAGCAAAAGAAGGTGGTGCTAGATTCTACAAGGGATATGACAAACTTGAACAGCTACGAGAAGCTGTTAGATTGAAAATAGCTCTAAGTATAAGCGATGGACAATAATGTTTTAAATCAGTATTCCTTAGCTTATTAAATTTTTACATAATTTATTAGTTACATATTTCAAATGGTATATTTGTTGATATGATAAAAGAGAAAACAATTATGATAAATCTGATTTTTGTTAAACGTCAATGCAAATAAATTGGTTATGACGATTTATTATTGTGTCTTGTTATATAATACTCCATACCAAAGTGTCTTACTGATCTAATAAAGTTATTTTTTGCAGTGCGACATGCTGTATTGAACGCTTTTAACAACGAACTGAACCTGGAAAAAACTCCAAAAGAAGGAGGTACGATTAGACCTCATTTTAGCCCAACTCTATCCTGCAAATTCCAAAGTATTTCAAATTTATTAAACTATAAATTAAATCGTAGAAAAAGCATTGTCTCTCAGAAAAGACAGCTTTGGCCTATTAGATTATTCAAATTTTGCACTAAACACTTAAATTTTAATAGTTTTAACAGTTCTTTAATATAGTCAAAAATGTCTGGTTTTGCGAACCATTTTGCTTCTGAAAACATAGAGCGCGTTAGACAGTAAATATGATGTTGTTATATTTTTGTATAATGTCAACAAAAAACAAAATTTAAAAAAATGATGGTGGGTCGCGCATGCGCACTATGTTTCTAGGACCAAAATTGTGTCTTATAAATCACTGTTAATCTTGAATTTTTCTAACCAAATGAGCTTGAAATTAAAGACACAACAGACACTCCCAAGTCTGCCTCATGCCTTGATCTTCATCTGGACAAAGACAATGGAGGAAGGCTCTATATATACTTAAAACTATATTACAAACGTGATGATTTCAACTTTCAAATAGTCAACTTCCAGTTCATTGCAGGGTTTTCAAGAGCATGTGTCCAATGTAGCGGTTTTCTAGACAGAGTTGGGTCGTTGACACAAACACTGCACAGAAAGGAAGATATTGCTCCTAGGTTTAAGTCATCACTTCAGAAATTTAACGGTGACACTACGATATGGAATATCCGTTTCACAGTTGAAGACAGACTTTTTCTTGTGAAGTCGCGGAGTAAACACAAACAGGCTGTTTGCTTTCTCTGTCTGAAGGTTGTGGTCGTGAAACTTTCCCCTTAATTTTGAAATGTTTAATACTGGATTGGAAATGGACTATGCGGCGGGTGTCTTTAAAGAAACAGGAAATGCTTATCCTTTCGGACCACCCTTGTTTGTGTTCTCGAGATTGCCGTGTCTGTCAACATTTCCTTTTTGTCTGGTCTTACAGTTTCTTTCGCTTCCTCTTTGATTTACGAACAATAAGCAATAACCAAGCGTCAATTGTCAAGAACTGTAAAGTTTTGACGACTTGCCAATTCTTATCTTTCATTCAGGAGGCATTGCGTATCAATATAAAAATGAAAAGATATGGGGTAAATGTCAGAGAGACTGTATTCCAACCACGAGAAAAAAAGAGTAATTTGCAAATCTAGAGGTCTCCACAAGGCCTACAACAAGGTTGGATAACCACTCCTTGTGAAAAGCTCTAACTCACCCCAATTGACAAATCGTGTATGATTGAAGTAATATTGCTCTTTCCTGAATATTATCAAAATGTAGATGTAACACAACATTAAACACAAAGACAAACCTATGAACACAAGTCATGACTTTGGACAGGCGAATGAGACATGTGGTGGGGTTGAACTAGTTTAGTGGTTACCCTACACTCCCAACAAGCGGCCAAGGAAAATTCAAATTCAAATACAGCAACAAACGAACCACAAAAATCAACGGAAATTCACCAAATCCGACTAGAGAGTACACACATAGACAGAAGAAATAATTCTAAGTAAGAATTATGGGTAAAGGATGATTGCTGCTCATGTTCAACCATTGTGATAAGATAAGTTCGAACTAGTTTTTTAACATTTTGTAGCATTGTTTTTTTTGTGCAGTGACCCTCATAATTTCATTAAACTTACTCAAACCCCGCCACATACTAATGTGCCTGTCCCAAGACAGGAACCTGTAGTCCAGTGGTTGTCGTTGTTTTATTAGTCGTTTATTGTTATATGTTCACAATTTTTGCATTAGATTAGGTCGATTGTCGTGTTTTATGTATAGTTTCACATTTTGTA
>JARWCS010333973.1:0-11974 GCA_034783895.1 Geukensia demissa | reverse complement strand
TTTGTTTTATTTAAATGTCCTGGTGGTATTACTTGCTGAATATTTAGATTAGAAAATTATTGTGTCCACACGTTTATGGGGTCAAAGCTGCATATATACAGACGAGACATTTTTGTGTGACAACAGAACCTTCTAGTTTCTATTTGAGTCAATCCCTTTTTCAGGTCAGTTGTATTATTGCAAACAAATAAATATTTAATTCCTTTCTACTGTATCCAGCATAATACTGTTCTACATTTACCCAAATGTTCACTTGTGCAACTTTTCCATGTCAACATCATGCCTTACTTGTGAATCACATCGGTTCCTTAACAACCTTTAGAGGCAAGTGAGACAAAAACAGTGTTCACCTTTATTATCTTTAATATGCTTAAAAGTCAAACCTTTTGCACATCTGTGAACATGGCTAGCTGAAAACACCAAAACAGTTTATTCAATTTAAAGAGAAAAGTAAAAATTTAGAATTTCTTTTAGGATGAAGAATTTGAAGGGTTCACAGAGGAGGATATTAAACTTGCTGAAATCAAACTTGCCAAAAGTACAGCTGAATTTCACAGTGATGATGAAGAAACAAAAGTCTCACCAGACAACAGCTTCAGTCAGACATCTGTTATATCAACTCGTTTCTCTAAACAAAAGGAAAACATTGAAAATCTACCCACCTCTGAGAGGACACGAAACCGGGAACGAACTATCATCCCTCGATCATACAAAGACTTGATCACAAAAGGAATTACTAAGCCATCAAAGTCATATTTTATTAAGTCTCGTAAAGAGATAGATACACCACAGTCAGAAACCAGGAAAGCTTTGTCGACTAATAAATCTTCCAAAGTTGTCTCCCCTGACACAGGAAAGTTTTATGAACAAGGATACAGGATAAAAGTAACAGGGCGATTTAAAGGTGCTCGGGTCATACATGGAGCAGGTAGACCTAAATACCTACAAACTGTAACACGTCAGTCCTATGTCCCAGTAGGATCACCAGGCAGCTCTGTAGATTTGTCCCCAGAACAGTATATTGAAAAACACCACAGGAAAAGGAAAGAACGTGATAAGAAATTCTGTGCTGTTAGTGCTGTAGTTAAAAAAACTAGTAAAAGTTTGGCTAAAACATTGTTAGACAAGGCCAAAAAAGGAAAAGAAGATTCTACTGTTAAAAAGCATAAGGTTCCAGTGAAAAGACAGTTTGTTTTACCAACACAGAGTTCAAGGTCCTCTCGTGTAATTATACCTAACAAGAGATTTATAGAAGAAGATGGTAGCCATATTTCAAAGAAAAAGAAGGAAAATGAAAGCTTTTTATTTGACAGTTCTTTGTCACCCAGCTTCCAACAACCATTCATGTCACAACCATCAGACAGCAAGAAAAAACAAGATCAGTTGACTATAAATACAAATTTTCCAAGCACAGGGTTTGGATCATTTTCACCAAGTAAGTCAAATACAAATTATTATAAACTTTGTAAAAATAGAACTTTCTTCCTTATCATTGACCTTTAATTAGCCCGCTTAGTGTAGGTATTTGCTGTCCAGATAAATTTGATATTCAGTGGCTATGTCTGAATATTCATTTTATCCTTCATCACATTTTCAATTCCTTATTTGAATAATGGTAAAAAATCTGAATAATGTTGAAAAAGTCAATGTTTTCTGTAACAACCTAGCATTCAGAGTTAAAAGTCAAAAATTTATTGTGACGTCATGATTGTTTCTAAAAACCTCCAGCTTCTTAATGTTTGCTCTACATTACACAATGTTGCTCACCTTTTGTCATCCCTTAGCATCTTTCTTCTGTCCATCTATTTACATTAAATTTAATTTTCTTCTCCTAAACCACCTGGCAAAATGAACTGAAACTTTGCCATAATCAAATATGGGATCTTTATATTTGCATTTGGTTTTCAAAACTTTCAATTGATATGGCTTAGAACTACTTCTAATTCTTGTTCCTGAATGCTTTGTTAAAGTCATGCAAGTCAATGTTGGTAAAAATATTAAGCCAAATGAACTAAAACTTAATTAATGTTCAGCATTGTTGAGAAGTACATGTTAAATAATCAGCCATATTTAATAAGCCACCATGGAAAATTTTTGTTTCTGATTGACTGATTTAGAAATTAAAAAATTTCTACTTTGAAGCCACTTGGCTGAATTAACTGATAGAAAGCATCTCATCCTAGGAGCTTCTTTATAAAAAAATCATTTCAAACATGGAATAATCTTGTTAGGTGATTTTCAATCAACTGATAAGCTAAATACATCTAAGCTGAAAATGCAGCATCAACTTGATGCCGTTTGTTATTTTTTTTTATTTTGTCTTTATTGGAAAACAAACATGAATCTCCTAGGAAATATTTGTTTCAATTACTAACCGAACTTGCACTAAACTTCACAGAGATTACTGATGTGTTAACAATCCATTATAAAGATATTTGGCTAGTTTGTCCTGATTGAACAATATAAACAGGCCAAAGTTTTCTTGATTTTGACAAATTTTGTTCTGGTACATTTTTAACCAATTATATACAATTTTCTTGATTTCCAATTGTATCTGAAAATTGATATCCCTGTACTTTCATATTTTGTTGTGATATACATAATTATACATGCATGACAACAGACATGGCCTCTTTGGAAATTTTCTCAAATTATGGGCTGGTTTCTCTAAAATGTCTATGAATAATTAACAATTAACAAAACTTAATCTGGCAGCATCTGGTTGTAGTTTTTTTTAATGTATATGTCATTTCATACTGATTGGAAACCAAACATGTCAACCTGTTTATTCAGGGTCCTGAGAATGTCGGCAATATTTTATATTAATACATACTAGTATTTGGTTTGTCACATGACCAATTTATGGTGCTGTGTTCAGACTAATCTAATCTTACTGCTTTGTTATTTAGAAAAATATTTGTAGCTATTTTTAGTGATCTTTTTTCTTTTAAGGTGTTTATAGGAAAGCCAGTCTGTTTGACCAGCCATTAATAACAGAAGGAAAAAGGGAAAGAAAACTAAGTCAAAAACTAAAAGTTAAGATTGCTGAAGGAACAGAGGAAGAATTTAAAAATGTCATTTCCAGTTCATTTAGTTCTGATGAATTTATTGAATCTAGAAAAGTACATTTGACCCCATCAAAATTAGGTCAGTCATTACATTCACCACCATTATCAGCAGTATCACCAATTTTAGCATCACCCAAATTTGGTAGTACACCGTTCAGATCTCTGACACAACAGAACAATGATGTGGAGGCAACAAAGAGAAGTGGACACAGTATTCTAAGGAAAGCCAAATTACAGCTTAACAGGGCAGCTCTGAACAAGTCCAAGGCAGCACTGGCCAAATCTTTGAGGAAAGAAATGAAGAAAGAAGAGAGGAATAAGAAGAAGATTGATTCTTCTCCAACAGGCTACTCAACATTCTCCAGAAGATCAAAAAGTTACATGGATGAAGAAGGACCAGAAAATGATCCTCATCAACAGTTGGGTAAGAATGATATTGTAAATTTTTGTATAATTTTTAAATATTAATTATTGTTGATGATTGGATAGATTTTAAGAAAAACAGACCTTACTTTTATAGAATTTAAGAGATGTTCTGCAAATGTTAAAGTAGAATGTCCCACCTCTCAAGAAATTTACTTCTAGGCATTGAGTTCTAAGTCACCCAAAATAATTCATAAATTGGCACTTTTAAATAAGAAATGATAATTATAGTGTGTCTTAAAGGGAACTAAACATTAGACATAAAGGTTTTTAGGGGGTAGTGAAAGTGACTTTTTAATGTCACTTCTTTTTTATGCAAGTGATCAAAAAGTCTTAAAATTTAAATTTTTACTGATTCTTAATTGTGATCATCATGTGAAATGTACTCCCTTTTCTCATTTAGGTCTAGATAATTTATTTGCCAATATTATTCTAATTTGTAATGTTTACTATTTTTCTTGTGTTTCAAATGGCAGCAGGTCTAGTGGCCACTTGATTCCATCCATTTGAAACACTTTGTACACTAACAGAAAAAGACATTACCTTATTTACTATTATATACAAGTTTGTGTGTTTCAGATGGCAGAGATATGTGTAAAGTGTGTGGATATTTAACTAGTATTAAGAGTAGACTGATCAGAAGATGTATTTGTTTAGCATGCTACAAATGTTATAAACGTAATGTCCACAGTAAAATAGGTCCATGCACCAAAGAAGGTAAGGGGAATGTTAAAACAGTCAATAAATAAAAATGTTAAAGAAAGACAGCACCAATTTACAGATACAGATAAGAAAATAAAGATAAGGAGTCAATTTCAAGGAGACCACACTACATTGAAACAGGAATCTTCTGAATGTTTCAAAACTATTCTCCATGTCAGAGTATGTTGGAACGGGTATAAAGGTTATGAAAGAAAAATTGTTTACCATATTCTTGTAAAATAGTGTTTATTTTGTATATTAAAAAAGTGCATGCAAGTTGCAATAATACTTTTTAACAATCACAATTTATTTAAAGCTGTGCTGAGTTTTTAATCCTCTAGGGTGATTTTTACATGTAAAATTAGCCATTTGTTTGTTTCGAATAAAAGAAAGGTTCACAATTTTTTTAATTACTTTATCTAGGTCAAACTTGAACGCTCCCGACAAAAACAAAGATGGCCAACCCTCTGTAGAGAAATTCAGGGGCAGATAATAGCATCTAAAACATTAGTGCATAGTGCAAAACATGAATCACTAACCATTGGATAATTCTTTCTTTTGATCAAGTTAAGTACAAACATGGAAAACACAGATCATTTAATTATGCCCTCAGTTGCACTCCAGAAAAATGCTTGACATAGAGTATAAAGGTCTTCAAAAGGCTTTGTGATGATTTCTAAATGCATCCAAGAATCATGCATTTTTGTGAAAATGTGATATATCAAAAAAAAAAGGTAAATATTTTTATTCTTTTTCGGATATTTTAATTACTGAAGTAATAAATTTTGGAAAGCCAATCAGTTTTTCTAAACTCTCTGAATAAAAGAGATATTGCCAAACAATAATAAAGATTTACAGTAAGTGTAAAATAATAAGTAAACCCACTCTCCGAATATTTATAGTGTATTCTGTGTATTGTAGAAATACATCTCACATGACTTAGTATTCAATTGAAAATATTATATTTCTATCTTGCCAGTTATTGTTAATATATGAACCCATTGAAAGACTTGTATTGTAAATGGCTTTATATAAATACACATGTATGTTGGGTGATAGGTTCCAACCCTCAGCTGGATGTCAAGAACCCAAGTAGTGTGGAAAATTGAACATATCATACTACAATCACAAAAATGGAAGATGTTTTAAAAATTGGTTTCTAAGTATACTTTCCTTGACATTAAGAGACTTAAAACTGATTTTGGTTTGCTGATATTTAGATCAAAGTTAGGGCTATTCATTATTCATTTATACTCATGCACAATGAAATTTTCCAACAGAACAGCTTTGCCTTGATGTCATTGGTATAACTATTAACCTGTAAAGTTAATGTATAATAATTTAAAGTGGCTGCCTAAATACACATAAAGAAAATTTAATATTGATATATATTGTAAAAACATTTTATTTTTCAGGGACATGTAACACATCTATACCAAACAAGTTGATGTGTGCCGCATGTAAATACAGGAAGTGTTCTCAAGTTTATTTGTCAGCAGTCAGAAAGGAGCAGTCCTCAGGCAAAAAGTTATCTCTAAAGACACCAAAACCACAGCACAAGACCTTTGGTGGAAAGAAACAGACCCCAGAAAGGTTATCACAGAGGAAGATAGAGGAGAAAAAACAATCAGCGATGCACACCAGTGTTGTAGATGAAATGGATATAGGTGGGTCTAATATGACAGGTTTTATAAAGAAATGTTATGTTTTATCTTGTGGATTACTATCATAACATAACAAATGTACAGGTTATTAAGGTTTTAAATGTTTTACTCAGGGATTTACATTGTCATTTGCTAACAACTGACTTAACATGGTAATGCCTCTGTACTTTGCTGTCAAAATTCTTTGTAGAGAAATTTCATATCCAAATAACAATTAATAAAAAAAAATTCACAAAGATTATAAAATAGAACATGGTAATGCCTCTGTACTTTGCTGTCAAAATTCTTTGTAGAGAAATTTCATATCCAGATAACAATTAATAAAAAAAAAATTCACAAAGATTATAAAATAGAATGAATTATACCTGTTAACATGCAGTCATGAGAGCTGTTGTTATATTTTGTATCTATGTATTTATTGTCATTGATTGAAACATATTAAGGATTATGAATTTGCTATACATAGATTTGATTCAAGTTTAAACTACATCCAGTTGTACTATTTTAATATCAGAGAAGAAGTATTTAATGTTTGTTAAAATACAATAATTTTTAAGTCAGTGCTTGTCATACACCAATTTAAATTCACAGAGCATGTGGTTACAAACTGATTTTTGTAGGTGAACTTTCACCGCCTTCATCACCAATACCAACAGCAGATACTGTAGAACAAGGTGATTCAACATCACCAGAAACTCAGGTGTCACCACAGTCATCAGCCAGAGGTCCTCGTATAAAACATGTCTGTAGGAAGGCAGCCGTTGTCCTGGGACAACCTCTCGCTAGATTTCCACAGACAGAACTCACTCTGAGTGCATTACCTAAAGGAGAGAAGAAGAAAATCCTGAAGCAAGACGAACTCGATAAAGCAGGTGGGACAAACAAGGTGTTTGTACAGATAAACATTTTTATAATTTATATTTATTATCTGCTGAACATTTATCAATGTAACAGATTTTCTCTGTCTTTTCCTTACTAAAAAATAAGAAATTTTAACACTATTGAATGCTTTCTTTTTATGTTGATAATGTAACATAAAAATCTCTTATCATTAAGCATTTATCAGTGAATTAAATCTTTGGGTTTCCTGCATATGTACCAGCACACTGCCAATCTAATTAGGGATTTTCTATTTGTCGTAGTTTGGAAAGCTATTATCAAAAATTCAGTTGGTCTGTGTTTAATCAGTAATATTGCAAGTGTAGGATTCTTGAAGAATCCTTTAGTCTCAAACTTGCTTACATATATTTATATGTATTTAATGAACAACATAAACAATTAGATATTCTGTCATAATTCACAAAATAGTTATAATGCTATTTGTTATTTTTTATCAGTTTTTAAAGCTTTGGCTTTGCTAAGTTGTTTATACTAGTGTAAGTTGCAGTTGTATGTGTATTCCCCAATAAGAATTGGATATATATCTGTTTCTTATTTGTCTATTCATAAAAAACAGTTTAGTGTTAAAGTTTTTCAAAAATTTTCATTACTACTAAAGTGTTAACTTGTGGATTTTATATTAAGTTCTCTATTGAAAACAATAGCAAATGTAAACAGATTATTGATATGTAAGAGAAAATTTTGTCTTATGAATTATTATACTTTAAGTGTTCTAAAGATGAAAATTACCGTTTTTGGCTATAGATTATATGCTATCTTTTACCCTAAAAGCATTTCATGGGGTTAGGGGTGCGTACAATGTACCCCTACACGAAGTTTGGAGATTTTTCCCCAAGTTGTCAGATTGACTATTCGTCTCCCTTGTTGTCGATGTATCAAAAAAGGAAGGCTTTTTGCAATATGTGAAATATATATATCAACACCCACTTGAATCCATTTTGTTCAATCAGTAATAGGTATTTTGTTTCATTTATCGACACGAGAGAACTACGTTTACACTTGCCACCATTTGTAAATTAACAAAACAAAACATCACGTGATTGTAAAGTGATAGAAGTTTCAACAGTAGTTTAAGTATGTCTCGGTAATAAAAAGGTAGGAGATTATTGTTAACTTTTCTTAAGTTTCAGTAAAAAATTATTAAAACAGTTTCGTTTTGCTTGAAAGTTAAAAAACGGAGATAAATTCAACACAGATTGGTCCGTGTTCCGGACTGAACTTGGAAAGATATTTTTACAGCACTGTCACTTCAGGGTTTTTAATTAGTCATTATTTTCTTCAAATTCTTTGCTATTTAAGCTTATTTTTCAATTAAAAGTTGTTTAAACTGTTAAATAAGAAGAAATGAAGACTCGATCACCCAAACAAACAACATATTTACCGGGCAGTGGTGAAAACTTGTACGATCATGACGATCTTTACTGGGACATTCTTTAAAAAAGTCCTCACGTATAATATATACGAACAAGACTTTTTCCTAGGTTTTGGGCGCTAAAAGACCCTGCGTAATATGTATAAATGCATATTATCTACAGCCAAATACGGTAGAAAAAAAGTTATCAAGTGGAAACCAACCTGTCTACAGATGAAAATGCCAATGCAAATGCTGATAACAACACACCATACCATAATAAGACCAAATTACCCATCCATCAACTGTTAAATATTTCATGGCAGTAGGAGTTTTAAATCATAATTTATATACAACTGCAAAAAATGTGGTCGTATTATGGTATGGTGTCTTGCTATCGGCATTTGCACCATGTTCCCTGCAGCTCAGCATTGCAGGGGTTACAAAAAATTTTAACAACGTTAACAACATGAAAGCTTTTTTTATTTGAATTTCATACGTTTCACTTGTTGGTGCAAATTTCACTTGGTGTACATAAACTTAAACACTTTTGCAACAACTTGAATATTTACCTTGCAAGCATTTCTTACAGATGCAAGATGATCTTTGGTAATATTTTCTGCATTTGTCAAATCAAGCAGTTTACTTATTTCTTTGATCATTGTGAGGGCTTTAGATTCTGATTACTTTCTTTTTATCCACAAATTCTTGTGTAACTGTAATGGAAAAAAAAATATGCAAGGGCAGGTTATGAAAATTGTCTGATATAAAACATGTATAAGCACTTAAAACAATTAAGATATGACCATATGTAGATGTTGGGTTGTTTGTAATTCAGACTTTTTTAGGTAGCTCTCAGTGTCTTATGGACAATCTTACCACATCTATTTCTATTTTGGGAGCCTGCTCTGCTTGAATGAACCACCTACACTGTAAATAACTAAAGTAGACCAAACAAATTTTGCCACAACAAAATGAACCTGTATCAAAAGTTTTACAGTGAATTATATCATATTATACAGTTAACTCTTCTTGAACTCGGATGAGTCAAAACTTGGGTTGACAGGAAATTTTTGCCTGGTCCAGATTTTTCCCCCTTTATATCTATGTAATTTTACTCCTTATAAGTCGAAATTGGATGAGTTGAAATTTCCGTTGTCTCTAAGTTTTTTCAAGGTCCAGAAGTCATGAAAAGCATGTAAATTCATTCCGTTATCTCAAACGAATACACACGTCAAAACACAACCTCGGGGCATTTACATTACTTCGCGTGTCGAAGTATTTAAAATGTACATGTATTTAACTCCAATCATTGTACAGATTTATGATAGCTTACCTGAGATAATCTTTTGATCGTAATCAAAATCTATTAGTGATTCTTTAGGTTTTCGTTGTAAAAATATACAACTGTTAATTAGGAAACCCAAACCATTAAATATGATAATTAAAGAGCTTGGGGGTTCAAATATTTCTAATTAAGATGAGCAGATGATTATCATTTATTGTTTGTCTTCTCTCAATTGAATTTTAAGCAACAATATATTTACAAGGAAGTGAAAATTTCGTCAACTTAAAACCATGCCTTTACTAAAAGAAGGCATTATTTTCGGTCGGGGAAAGTCTGCAACAAGAAAATGGTAATTTACAAATACAAATATTCTTAACCTGTTCTCTTCCATAGGGCCGATTTGGCAGATTTCAAAACTCTACCGTTGACTGCCAAGGATTTGCCCAAGGCCAATGCTGTTTTGCCTCTATGACATCAAAAATAAGTCAAAGTTCTCTGCGGCGCTTAGAGAACATGGCTGCTGTAGAGCCTCAACCATGGTTTAGAGTACTCCCGCCAGAGCCTATGAACGATCCTCCGTTTCATGGATCACACGGAGGACCAATTAAAATACCAACAGCTAATTCATTGCCAATTAGATATTTCTATTTACTATTTTCTATTGACCTGATCAAAATTTGTCAAACAGGTGAGTGAAAATATTCTGATATATTTTACAATGTACCAAACATTATTTCATTTTTATCGCAAACACAAATAAATCGTATTTAAGAATAACCAAGAAATATGCATGTAGAGCCTCTTACTGCAGGAAAAATCAACAGGACAATATTGACAAATATTTAACATTTTATTTCTTTGTCATTATATAACGACAAAAATATAACATACACTAGCTTTGATTTTAACTTTTAGTTTGACTAAAAGAACGGTCTCTTCAAGGTTAATATATATACACAATTCTGACGTGATGACAGTCATGCGTGTACTCCTTTCGCAGCATTGGAAAAAATACTGCAATTCGACAAAATGTTTTGACTCTTATTTTATTTTCATGGATGTCTCCGCTTTTGTAGCAACATTCTTTCTGAACAATCATATGAATCTAGGGAAAAAGAAAACAAATAAACAAACCAAATAGCCAAACAAAAGAAAATGTTTATATCCAAATAAAACATCGTCTAAAAAAGTGCAAACATTTATAGATATGCAACATATAAGATAATGTTAATGATATTTATTATGTGCAACAGTACAAGAGGAAGCTTTCCGTCATGATAAGTCTAATAGAAAGGCTAGAAAATCTCTCTAAAATCACTATTTCTATATATTAAATTATTTTTTTTGTGTCAGGTATGCAAAGGAGCTTTGTCGTAAGACATTGAGACAGACGAAACGCTTTTCCAGAAAACTTCAATGGCAAAAAGAAGGAAAGTTGACAAGATCAGAGTTTAAAGGTTTCCTATCAGTCTTTTACAATATGGGTTTGATACGCAAGGTTTCAATCGAAGAGTATTGGAATACAAAAAAACCTTCACAGTCAACGCCATGGTTTAGGTGCATGTTGTCGCACAACAGATTTCAAAATATCTTAAAATTTTTACACCTATTTGACAACCGTAAAATTCCAAATTCTTGCAGTATTACAATCTTTGCCGTGAATTGTCTGTTGATGAGTCTCTTGTTGGCACTAAAGGCAAAACTTCTATGTTGCAATATATTCCAAGCAAATGGTCACGGTTCGGGGTAAAATTTTTGATGCTGGTTGAATCTGTTATGGGCTATGTGCTCCAAATGAATGTTTATCAAGGTCTACAGTTTTATCCAACACCAGCAGGAACACTTCAAGGAACAAATGTCGTTTTAAAATTGTTGAGGGACTCACGACTTCTTGGAAAAGGGTTTCATATATTTTGCGATAGTTTCTTCACATCTCTTAATTTGGCCAATCAACTTTTGAGCGAACAAACATATTTAACAGGCACCATGAGGAGATCTCGACCAATGACACAGATAATTAAAAACGCCCGCCCACAGCAAGGAACTGCTATATATGCACGCCAACAACAGAAAATTATTTGTTCTTTTCGAGACAATAAAAGACGGAAACCGGTGACCTTATTATCAACTTACTATAATGCAATTCAGACACTAGACGGTAGACCGCGGATGATCGGTGGGTACAACACGTACATGGGAGGCGTTGATCTTAGTGATCAGATGATAGGTGTTTATAATGACAATCGAAAATGTTCGAAAGTGTGGAAGAAGGTAATGTACCATACATTTCACCGTATGATGCTAAATGCATACATACTTTAATTTAAGCACACCTCGGACAACCCTAAAATGTCCCGCCTTTCTTTCGTACAGTCAGTAATCGAAAGTTTAGCAGCAGAACATTTGTTGACAAGAAACAATGGTATTATACAGAGAGGGGTCAAGAAACTTGAAGGTCAAAAGGAAAAGGACTGTGCGGTATGTTCTGACAGAGAAAGGAACAAAGACGGAGATTGCGCACACCATGCACGCGTTATAGTAGAGGTCTGCATGCTGGTTGCCTGCACAGGCAGGAATG
>JARWCS010333962.1:0-11974 GCA_034783895.1 Geukensia demissa | reverse complement strand
CCCTACATCTTCTATTTAAAAGGCAACATATAATCCTATTGTAAGTGAAACAGGTAAAAGGAAATTTGCTCTAAGAATGTAACAAGGATGGTTGTTCTTGTCTGAAACTATCTAGACATTGAAACCAATCTCTAGTTGAACTGTATATAGCTTGTCACCTTTCAGAATTATATTTGACACAATGACCTCACTGATTATGATGGCTTCAACAGCCTATCTTAGTGTAGCATATGAAAAATTGCTTTAAAATCCGTTTGTCTGAAACTGCTTAGCCAAATGGGAAAAAACTTTGGTAAGAATGGTCATTGGATGGTCTCCTCAGAGAACTCCAAATTTCCCTACCAACCAATATCAATATTTAAATAAATTTTGACGAATAATTATAAATAAATGTGATTGATTTTGATTGATGTATTTGTTGAAAAGTTGGAAATTCACTTACTAGATATTTTACAGTGTTATTGATTCTGACCTTGCTGTCTGGAAAAAACAGGGCATATCTAAAGAACAATTGGACAGTGCAAAAGGAAAAGGAATTCACTATCAGATTATCAATCACAAACTTTACAGAGAGGATGATTGTATGTTCCCTGCCAGGTATAGTATGTTCCAAATGATCCACCTCATTAGGCATGTTAGATAATTAGATTCTCTCACTGTATCCAGTGGATTACTAGATTTCTCAACTCAAGTTCCTTTACAAGTCTTGCTATTAAAATTTAAAAATTTAACAATAAGTTGAGAAACTAAAAAAAATTTAATCAGCTCGACAAGTTTTGCCATTAACATATAAAATTTAATGATGGTGAGTTGAGAAAAATTGTAATTCACAAGATACAGCTTAGGGAATCTATTTCTCTAGTGATTCAATGGAGAAGGCCGATGAGAACATTCCAAATAGATTTGACAAGAAATAACTTGAGACAATTTAACCAACATGTTGTTTATCAAAAATTTCTCCCCAATGGGTTGGGAAAGGTGAAAATGCATTGAAATTAGAGAAAGGAATTTTTGTTGAAGATTCAGCCGCTGTGAATAAAAGTTTATGTTTTAACATTTGTAAGTGTAGTTTGTATTTAACCTGGTTACTGTATATTGGTTGATTGATTGGTGCTTAATGCCATGTTGGAAGTATTTCAGTAATATCACTAGATAAACAAACTACATGTATTGTGAATTGGACTTAATATTGTTCTTCATGCAAAATGTGATATGGTCAATACATTTACAAGAAAAAAATTACAAAAAATGATACATTTTTAAATAAGTTTTGATAATTTGAAATTCATTTATATTTCGTAAACAATCAGTATGTTCTTGTGAGTTTCTTTTCAGTTCTCTATGTGGTCATATTATTGTGGTTGAACTCTTCTGCTCACAAACTTAAGACTTAGTGAGTTTTTCAGCAGAGCTTACACATATATTATTTCCTTGAAATAATCTTTTTTTTAAAATTACCCTGCATTTATTCCAGGTGCAGTGGAGTTGAACATTTCATCCTTGAAGTAATACAGAAGTTACCTGACATGGAGATGTATATAAATGTCAGAGATTGGCCCCAGTCAGTAAAACGTCACAGTCCTATACCTGTTTTCTCCTTTAGTAAAGTGGTTTGTATCATGATCCTTTTTGAGCAGTAGTACTTCATTTATTATTCATGTTGTTGGTAAAAGCTTCTTTGTAAGGTGTTGCGGATTCATGTTCTCACCACCATACTAAGGGTTCAGATGACAATGTGGTCTAGCTATAGACAGGTGATTTAAACTTACCTGCACAGATCACTGTTGCCTATCACCTACACCATTTTAGTTTGCATTGTATTTACAAAAAGAAGAATGCATGCAACCCCAAAGAATTATGATAAGGGTGTTCATGTACCTAAGTTAAAACAGTGGATCTCTATGGCTACTGTGGTTTCCACTACAAATAAAGCTGACACTGATATAGGAATCAATTCCTTTACAGGTGCAATGTGTGAGACAGGGTCACTTACCTTTCTGGAGCACAAGGCCTTACTCCTATTTTGATTTCTTGGTGTACAAGCTTTTTTCTTTATGTTTTTGTTTGTTTTAAGTCTTGTTTTTGTTGACAATTCATTTCAGATTACTCACACAGGTATTCAACTTTGGACATTATTGTTTAACAAACACAAACACACAAATTGATTGATTTTCTATAAAAATGCATGCTGTAAGATTGGGGCAACTATGAATATCCCAGTTGGTCTTCCAATATCTTTTCATATTGCAAATTATGTTTCAGGAAAATTCCTGTATGCTATTAGTGACATTGGTTTTTTTATATTATTGTTTCTTGTTTTACATTGTTAGATTAACTATCCAGTGATTGTATCTTTTTAATAGCCCCCACATTTAATTTTTGGGCCTTTTACAGCTCCCATTACTGTGTGGGTCTTTGTCCATGAGGTAACCTGTAGATGTAGGGTTGTTTTTAATTTGGACTTCTTGGATCACTGTCTCATCGACAATCATACCACATGTCATCAGTCTAGTACAAAGCAGGATTTATTTGTTCACTTCACATCAATATGTCCTCATCGTGAATATGCATGAAATATTTACAGCTGAATGTTAAGCATTCAAACTACATTTATTTTAATCTTATAACCTTTACTGACAGTTATACAATATGTAACAATAATATAGTTTTTTTTTTGGAAGCATGGTAATGGACAATCATTTAAAGCTCATTTTTATCAGTTTAACCAAATGCAACGTTGCAACAAGACTCAGTTAGTTTATTCAGATAAGAGTAAAGTTTGAGATATTGTATAGATAATTAAAAAGATATTTGTTTTAATTTTAGGACCATCAAAACTGGGACATTATGTATCCTGCATGGACTTTTTGGGAAGGTGGACCAGCAGTTTGGCCTATATACCCAACAGGTCTTGGTAGATGGGATGAACAAAGAGTGATAATACCAAAGTATGTTTATTTTTATGAAACAGGGATTGGGTTTAATATCAGTAAGACAGATACATTTGTCTCAAGAAAGATGAGATCACACTAAAAGAAATGGCAATTTCAGAAGCCATGGTGTGATAATAATTATAATTATGATGTCACCAAAAAGCTCAATATGTGCATTTTCAGTGAATTTGAACATTTTTTTATTCTGGTAATTATCCAAGGCATGCGAGAACCAACTACATACTTTTCCAGTTTATAGTTTTAATAAAATAAACCTCTCATAAATTTTTACTTGGTTCTTGCATGGGCTCAATGTATACTAGTACACAAATGCTGTCAAAATTGCACAAATTTACCATTTTTCAGCAAAAAATACTTTTTGTCCTATTTTCTACACTCACAATCCCAAATAGCTTGCATTGATATTCGACAAATCACCCTGTTTGATTAATTACACCTTAGAAGTATTTTAAAAGCAAAATTGTGTGCATTCCAAACTTTAATAGGCAAAATTCGATGAAAAGAAGTAGTTGTGGTAAGAACTACCACAACTATTCCTTTTCATTCAATTTTCTTTTTTTTATTTGGTTCAGGTTCAACTTGGCTTTCATCTTAAAAAAATAATGAATATTGAAAATTTGGTAATGTGTATTATCTGATTTTGATATGGCTTTTTGTTGTTCCTCATAAGAAAGATGACAAATCTGTTCATAAATTATGACCTATACCTAAGCCCTTAACTTTTTAAACTTGCTTATTTTTCATGTGATTTAAATAGGGTTTGTTTAAAATTATTTCCAAAGAATTTATTGCAGCATTTACGATCTTTGCTATAAATGTCAAAAAGCCAATTTCATTCCAATTTTGATGGAATGGTCCTATAATAAAATTGTGTTTGATATCCCCCACCTGCCACAGCTGAAATAAGTTTGAATCCAACTTAAAAATTTTCTTGTTTGAAACAACTGAGCCAAAACTTAAGTGGAATGGTCCTTTGGTTGTCTTCTACCAAAATTGTGTCCTGCATTGCTGACCACCATCCAAAATAACTGCTACTGGCAAACTTAGTTTAACATAGGATCATAGGGAAAATTCACTTTTAAATTGGTTTGCCTGAATCTAGTGAACCAATTGTAACTTAACTTTGGTGGATTGGTCCATAGATGATCTTTTTCAAAAATTATGTCTGGAATCCCTTCCTGCAAACCAATGTTGCTGTCACAGTCAAACTTGTTGTAACATAAGACTGTAAGGGAAATTAACTTAATCTTGAATCTTTTTGTGTGAAACTACTTAACCAATTTTCTTCTACCAAAATTTTGTTCAGCATTCTTCCTGGAAAGGATTGATGTGGAGTCATTGTCAATTGAGAGCAATACTTTTAAAGGAAAGAGATAATGATGTTTTTTCCTTTCATTATTTCATGACACTTTTGTTGTATTGTCAGAATTATCACCACCAGTATTTCAGCCACGTGTTTGAAACTTTTTGTAATTCTTAATTTTGAATCTAATTTCATTTTCAGAGCTGCTGAAAAATGGTCATGGGAGAAGAAATACAACAAGGGTTACTTCAGGGGTTCTAGAACAAGTGATGAACGAGACCCATTGATACTGTTGTCACGTAAAGAACCAGATTTAGTAGATGCAAAATATACCAAAAACCAGGCGTGGAGAAGTAAAGCTGTTAGTAGTTAGCACTGGTTTATTCACACCTAGTCTAATTAAATAATTCAATTTTTTTATATGGATTATCAATTTCACAGATGAAGAAGGATCATTTCATGCGAAGTTGCAGCATTTTCTCAGGATGAAAGTTGTATTCCCTTAAAAGCTTCTTCTTTGCCCTAAAATTACTAATACCGGATTGAAAAATGGAAAATGCAGCAGGTGTCTTTAAAGAGGCATGAACTGGTTACCCTTCAAGACCACCTGAGTTCACCCCTGGCTTTTTGGTGGTGTCCAAATTGTTCATAATTGTACGTTTGATTTAAGTCAATATATGTACACTATGTGTCATTTCTGTTTGTTCATGTCTGTCGACTTGCTCCACTTTATATGGTCCTTTGATTTCTTTTGCTTTCTCTTATCTTTAGGGCTAATCTTGTTCAATTTTGTATATTTTACCAGCTTGAAAAAGATAATTTGTAGTGAAATGTTTCATGTTTTATTTGTAGGATACATTAGGTGAAGATCCTGCTGAGGAAATAAAACTAGAGGATCATTGTGATCACAAGTAAGTAAATTTTGTACACTGTACAGAAAAGGTAATAAAAGTATCAAATTTAAATAAGTTAACAATTTCTGGACTTTGGATTCAAACAAGAATTTAATTTAACAATCCCATGTGGATCTATTTTAAAACCAATCTAAACTGCACCCTGTGTAATCTAAAAACCCGTGTATAGTGAAAACTGTCAGTTAATTATAGGACTAACAGGATTTTCATGTAAAGGGCATTTTTTGCCTTCATTGCTTGGCATTAGGATATTAAGTACCTTTCTGCATACATACCTTGAAATGGTTTCAATTTAATATCTTTTGATAACTTCATTGAAATGATTTGGAATTTGGTTATTTTGTTAAGGAATGCAGATGGAGTTTGAATTTAGTTTGTTTAACATTTGTTGTTCAAAATTTATGCCCATTGAAATTGCTTTTTCCAGTGCATTATTTTCTTGTCTTAAACATTTATGTAAATAGGAATAACTTTGGTAAAATGGTCTCTAGATGGCCCTCTACCTGAGTTGTATCCTTGAAATTGCTTCCTTCTTTTAATTTTAGGTCAGACTGATTAGCTCAGCCTGCTCCTGTTACAATGAATTTTTTTTGTTCCCAACAAATGGAGCTTATTTATCTCTGTCACAAAAGACTTTAACATTGTGCAAAAATTTCGTTTTCTTTTTATTCTTAATTAGAAAAATTAGAAATAAGTTTTGTATGAATAAGAGTAATTGTTAGCTGTTAATTATCATATTTCTACAGTTTCAATAGATTTAACTACCGGTATCTTAATATTTTACATATCTCATATTACATCTCTAATTAGTAACTACAAGTTTTATGACTTTCATTTTTAAATAATTTTATTTTTTTATGTTTTCAGATATTTATTTAATTTTCGAGGAGTTGCAGCCAGTTTCAGATTTAAACATTTATTCCTTTGTAATTCTGTTGTATTCCACGTTGGTGATGAATGGTTGGAGTTTTTCTACCCTGCCATGAAACCTTGGGTACATTATATTCCAGTCAAGAAAGATTTGAGTGATGTCAGGTAATTAAGAACACACAGTCCCAACAGTACTGCAGTATCTTTTTAAAACATTCCACAATTCTGAAGTTATTTAGGAAATTAAGATTTTTCTCTTATTTTTTTAGGAAATTAAAAAACACTCAAAAGTTAATAGATTTACACAAACTTCACTGTAATTTAGTTCAAACTGAGGCGTATGTGTGATATATTGCTCTAACAAACATATCTTTGTGTTTTTAAATAATAAAATATTATACATTCATTAATTTTGATAGGTATTTATTTTTCGGCTTAATATATAAACTTGTTTCAAGCATACTGGAATTCCTAGTTGTGTTATGGTAACACAATGTCAAACTTGGTTTTAAGTCAAATACTATAATTTTCTGAACTACAACCAGAGTTCGAAAAAGGCCACTTAAATTAATATCCGCTGACATAGAATGAATCTACATTGCCTTTAACTGTTAAATGCATAGTCAATATAAAATGTACCAATATAATCATTGGAGGAACCAGATTGGTCAAGTGGTCTTATTTATTGATTTAAACTTACCTTTACAACTCTTTTTAATTTGTACCCTATAAGTTGTGACTTTGCTTTGTCCGGATTTGTACAGAAAAGCACAAGTGATATCTTTTTCACTCTCTTCTGACAAAAGCCTAATTGAAAATTTTATTTGGAATTACTTTTTGTCATAGTTGGTTTTTTGTGTTTATACATATATTTGACTGTACCAATGATCCAGAATTTATCTTCACTTATCTAGGTATCATTTCTTATAACTTGTGTGTGATAAATGTATCATAAAATACCAAATTAGCTTTGATGCACTGTATGGTCATTTCATTGATTGACAAAATATCAGCAAAGCTCAAGATCAAAATATGGGAATTCTGGTAAAAAATATTATGACAAATTAAAATGCAATAACATCAGAGGGGCCTGGGTGGGCAAGTGGTCTAGGTAGTTGATTCAAACTTACCTGTGCAGATAACTGTAGCCTGTCACCTAAACAGTGTGAGAAAAATGGGTTTTTAACATACAAAAACGGGTTGCATTTAACTCGCATGTGATAAGGCTTGTCAGTTACCTGCCCAATGTCGGTGGTTCTCTCCGGGTAAACCGGCATCCTCCACCAGTAAAACTGACCGCAGTTATATGACTGAAAAGCAATAACATCAGAACCCCAAACAATTGAATTATGATGATGATAGTAAATACTAAAAAGGAACTTTAATTTGTTTCCACCATTCAATCTTTTTGAGTATTTGTATTGTAAAAATTACAAATGATTATACATTTGCAGGGAATTATTGTTGTTTGCCCAAGAAAATGATGAAGTTGTTAAAAGTATTGCTGAAAGGTAAGTTATACTGTTAATCTATAGAGTTTAAGAACTAATTCATACCATAACTGTTTTTTAGAAAAAAATCAAAGAGCCAATCAAGTGGGAAATATCCATACACCTGAGCTCAAGACAAAAACAGAACACAACACTAAAAATCAAAAAAAGCATATTCATTGACATTACTGATCCAACCAAAACAACTGAGGGTGAACTCTGGTGGTCCAGAAGGGTAGTAGTTTTGGTCTCTGTAAAGACACCTAACTAGGCATTGAGTAGTAGAAATGTTCCAACTTTGTCTCCACTTATATTGTTTATTGGTCTATTATCCTTGGTAAGTGTTAATGGTTTAAAAAATTTTACCATCTAGAGCATGATAAATAATATGCAGTCTTAAAAAATGGCTGAAAACTTATTAAAACAGGAAAGAAAAAAATGAATTTGTTTGAGGCCCTTGGTCTTACAGACCTCTTGCCAATACTGATATCCTTGAATTTATATTGGGGCCAGTACAGAAACAGCTAGTAAATAACACTATGATACAATCCACAGATTGTCTGTGTAAATACAGGTTAGTTTCAGAAATTTAGAATTTATTTATCTTTACCAATTTTTAAAATAAAAAGTCCCCTGATTTCTAGGAAAGTTACAGTATGGTTTCAGATATTAAGAAGAATTAATCCTTCTTTACAATTTTTTAGAGGAAAGCAGTTTATTATGGACCACCTTAGAATGGAAGATGTATCCTGCTATTGGAAAAAGCTTCTGAAAGATTATGCAAAACTTCAAAAGTTTACCCCAAAAAGGAATAAAAATTACAAACAAATTAAGTAATAAGGTTAATTTAGAATGTCTCAGGGGTATTTTTTTATTTTTAATATTTTTTATTTTATATGTGTAATGAAAGACTGATTGATTCAACACTTTTTTGTGAAAACCCCTGCAAGTATATTGCAAAAGTTTTAACGACATCAGTTTTAATTATAAATGATGGTAACCAGTTTAGTTGCTTAATGTGTTCTACATTTTTAGTATTTGTTCAAGTAAACATTATTTTTATTCAGCAAGAATATTTAAAATGAACAGTAGTTTCAGCAATACTGCATTTATGTATGTATATGTGTATTTTATGCATTAAGTTCACTTGTAAAATGTTAATTCAGCAAAAGTTGTACTATACAGCATTAAATTTTTAATAAATAAAATTAAGGCCAACAAAAATATTAGCTTCTCAGGCTGACTGTCTTTTAGTTATTTACATGACATGATATTTTCCATTTTAAAGTTGAACTAAGATTTTCCCGTATTATTTCCTTCATGTACAAAATCTGGCTTTGATAACTCATTTCCACATCTATTCTACCTTTGCAAAATCATGTCTACAGTATTTATATTTATGTCCCACAATGATCATGGAGTTGGCATAATAGTGTTACTAAAACTAAAATAACAATTATCATGTGGAATTCAATATATTACCATGACTATCTCGACATCACATTAAAAAAAAACAAATTCAGCAAAATAAATGTTCACAATTTTTCTAAATAGAGATGTCTTGTTTCTGTTATCAAAATTAAATATATGTATATACATAAATTGCAAAAAGATATATAGAAAAATTTGAAAACAGATCTTAAAATCAATATGCAATGCTCTATTACAATTTGCAGCTTCTTATTTTATTTTATAGGCTTAATGGGTTATTGAGAACTCTGCATTGTTTTTACCTGCTGACAAACTGAACCTTTGAGCTTAATTGTATATACTGCTTTTGAATTTTTTTGGTATTGAGCTTTAGTATTTTTACAGATAAATAGTGGTTAGGGAATAAATAAACATTAGTTTAAAGTTATTTTAGATGTTTTGATATTTTTTTTTAGGTTCCAAGATGAGTGTTGTCTGAAATTTATTAGTTGGTTGATTTCTGTTGATTTACTTGATTCTAAATTTCATTATTTCACATTCCAGATGAATTTACTACAACAATATTGTTTTCACAATTTTTTTGTTTCCGAATTTGTATGCACCTTGTAATGTATCTATAAAAAAATCAAACTAGAATGTGCTTTCATTCCTTTTTCCAAGGAAAACAGTCCCATATACATGTTGTTTTTTTTTTTTAAATCAATCAAATTTCCATTTTATCAAAGATATTTTACTAAATTTGAAAATATTCTGGATTGATTGAGATACAAAATATTTTTGTACAATATATTTCAATATTCTGGAATTCCCCATTACTGTGTTATGGAATCACAATTCATTAAGCTTGACACAAAAGATACTATGGTATAAGGTATCAGTATCCAGTTTTCCGTATTTTCTCATGCATCATAACATTAATCATTAAATGTGCAATTATTTTTTTACAATTTCTTAAATTATATATTTATATTGAAATTTACATTTGTTTATGGGGAAATAAATTTTAAAAAATAGTTTGTTTTACTTTATATTTCTTAATCCCATCTATATCAGCATTACCTGTAAGGTCCATGAAGAAGGAATACAAATGTTACATAGACCCCACATCATTCAGTAGTAAATACTACAGATAAAGATTCTTTATGATGATGGTTGAGCTATTTCTAATTCTGAAAATGCTGTAACTGTTGAAATATTTCACAGACTTTCCTCATTCAGTGTCTACAATTAATCTTACTTACTGAACACATCCAATAATTTTTCTTTCAATATCCCTTACAGTGACAGGTGAACAGTAAAATCCAAGCTGATCAAGAGTGACTGATATCTCATCTCCACAATTAAATATCTATATAGAGGACCTTGCCAAATGTATAAAACTCAAATTTTCAACTGCTATTGAAATAGAGCTTAACTCTGCATGCTTTTATTATGTGCCCCCATTATAGTTTAGTGTTAAACCTACTGAAAATTTACTGAAATTCTCGTGGTTTTATTGTTCTGAATTTGCAACTGAAATTCAAACATAAGTCTTGTAGTATAATTATGCATGCACTCCTATCACTTTTCTTTATCATATATAACTAAGTTAGTAGTAATTAAACAAAATCAATGTACAGTTTTTTTCAACATTGGACAATTATTCAGGCAGATCCGACTAAAAGTATAGGTAAGCTCCAATGAACCTCAAAAACCAAAATTATTTTTGCCAGGTACTCTGATTTTCTTAGATAATATTGAAAATAATGATAGGAGTGCATGCATTACTGAGGATTTTCTATAAAAGGTTAAACCTTGAATGCTAATCAGGATACATAATCCTTAATCACAGTATGTGCTAAAGCCAAACTAGTAGCAGCAAGTTTAACCCCATCACATTGCCTGTACTAAGTCATAAATTACTGGTTGTTTCTCATTTTTAATTTTGTGTCCTTTTCCTTGTTTTGATTTGGCTATTTTTTTATTTTTTTTTGGTTGTTGGGCAGATTATTTTTGTTTTAAAGTTGGGAGAATATAATTTCAGTGAAAACTTCAGTGGTAATGTGATTATATAAGCTATTTTAATTTAATGCACAAGATTATATACAAACTCAGACAATGTAAAATCTCAAGAAGGGTTTTCAATGGTGTTCAATTTACATATATTTTCTATATGTTTAGGAATCATCCTGTCTCTCTGTTTGTTCATACCATGTAATATTTAAAAGACAGAATATGGAATATATGCCAGTAAAACAAACATCTGTTAAGATGTTGCCTTTAGTTCACTAGATTTTCGTGGGCCACAAACAAGTTCTTCAACAAATAGTGCCTTACATTTCATTCTTATATCAAACAAATTGTAGACAAAATAGAAAAACAATGATTGAAAATGCTTTAATTACATTGTGTAAGAACTCTTTTCTGGAATAAACTTCGTAATTACCCAATATTGAAAAAAACAGGGAACAAGGTGCAGGTGTGTAGAGAGTAGCCTACCGTATTAAAGTAATTTTGTGGTCAGACTAAAAATATACAAATTAATATAAAAATAGGAGATGTGTCATGATTGTCCATGAGACAGCCACCCACCAAATGACACTAGAATTTAAACTTCTACATGTCCCATTAGGGCCATCAACAATGAACCAGAGTCCATACCATAACGGAAGCTGTAAAAGGCCCTGAAATACAAATAACAACGTTGGAAAGATGTAAACTGTACATTCCAGTACCCAAAAATAAATATAAATAAGAGCACAGGTAAGCTTTTTATGACCTCCACACAGCACAAGAAAAAAACTCTGTAATAGTATTTAAAAGAAAGATCGTGGAATATATATGCCAGAAAGACACAATCCACATCTTTTCTGGATTGTGCACTGCATAATTTCTCGTTAAGATGTTGCCTTTATTCACTAGCTTTCCGTGTAAGTGCAGTTCAATGGATTCAATGAACTTTACATAAATGTAAGACACAATGTGCAGATTTGCACAAAGGAAGAAAATTCATCTTGGCTCATTCAAAGGGCA
>JARWCS010333951.1:0-11975 GCA_034783895.1 Geukensia demissa | reverse complement strand
GTCCCAAGCCAGGAACCTGTAGTCCAGTGGTTGTCGTTGTTTTATTAGTCATTTATTGTTATATGTTCACCATTTTGAATTAGATTAGGTCGATTGTCGTGTTGTATGTATAATTTCACATTTTGTATTTCGGGGCCTCAAGGTATCAAACAAACCTTTCTGTTTCTGTTGTATCTTTGAATTCAAGTTCAGTGGGATAGATGCGGTCAACATAGTCACCAAATTTAGAGTTTTCTCTTTTCTCTGCAGAAGGTTTAATACGAATTAAAGCAATAAATTAGCGAAAAGGGGTGCACAGTTGTTCCCAATTGGAATGCCGACAGTCTGTTGAAACACACGTCCGGCAAACTTTACAAAAATGTTGTCAATCAAGAAATCCAACATTCCGCAAATGTAAGCATCAGAGTACTTTTTATTAGAATCAGAGTGGTTAATAAAAAAAAATTGGTTTGTCCCTCCCTAGAATCATATATTTGTATTTGCATTTTCTTCACAAAACAGAGGGGAACTAATACATTATGGTTGCTAAGTGAACTGCCAATACCTAATTCCTTTATCAAGCATTAAATGTAGTGTGATTTAAAAACAAAAAACATTGTTGTTAGGGGGTTTATCGGTGTGTACGACAACCTATTTGTTAATAGATGCAGAAAGAAATACATTTTTTCTTTAATATTGAAAAGAGGAATTTTTTAAATAAATCAATACGGAAGTTAAAAGACGAAAACGGAAAACTGATAACAAATTTTAATGAAATTTTGGAATATGGAAATAAATTTTTTACTAGTTGGTACTTGCAACAAGATAAAGATTACTGTTGTGCAGAACTGGATAGGGCTTTTTTTCCAATAGATGATAATGTTCCAAAATTAAATGAACATGAGTGTATACAATAATTAGGAAATATAATTGAAAAGGAATGCAAAATAGCTAACAAGATGTTTCAAAATGGCAAGTCCCCTGTCACAATTGCAAGTTGTTTACCAATATAATTTTATAAGATCTTCTGGTCTGACACCAAAGATAATTTACTAGAATCTTTTAATTATTCACATAAACGTAAACTTTTTTCTGAATGAAATTTTTCTAATAAGAGATATTTATCTAAAAATGCTTACAAAAAATTCAGAAATCTTACTTTAGATATGAATATAACAGAAAAAAACTGGCATCAAAAATTGGTTAACTGACTTAGAAGGATATATCGATATATAAGATTTAACACATATTTTCTCAGCAATATATCATACAACAAATGACATAAAACTAAGAAACTTTCAATTTAAACTACTTGATAGAATTCTACCTCTTAAAAATTTGTTTGGTATCATCTGAACGTTGTACATTTTGTAAGTTGATTCAATACACCATTATATTTGGAAATGTTCTAAAGTACAGGCATTCTGGTCTGGATTCATTGGATGGGTTAACATGAAGTTTGATGTTAGTCTACAGTTAAACACTAAAATGCAATCCTTGGTGTTAATTTAGATATAGTGCAAGATTCGATCCAATTTTATTCATGTTTTGCAGACTCTTTATTCACTGTTTTAAATTGGAAAATGCACAACTCATCTTTAAAAAATTATTTATGAAATTGAAATATCGAGAAAGAATTTTAAGACTGAATGCCCTACTTTCAGATAAGCTACATAGGCACTATGAAAAATTGAGTTTTCTTACTACTTAGCTCTCAATATTAAAGTACGTGTACTTGTATTGTAAAACAATGAAGGTTGAAGAAGTATTGTATTTTGTCAGTATTGTCGTTTGTTTTGTCTGTGGTGTTTTGATAATATGCATTACTTTAAAAAAGAAATATAAAATAAACAAAACACTACACCGAAACCAAATCTGCAGCGAGAAAAACCTTACAAAAGCTGGGAAGAGTTTAGTTTTTCCGGAAGGATAAGCAACTTCTGCACCACTTGTGTCACCTGTCGTGATACTTGGTAGTCAAATCAAGAGGTTAATCCCAATCGGTGCTATTCCCTACCGGTATAGAAAAGGATAATTATCAAATAACGACTGTGGCTCTGTATCTGTTGTTATTTGTGAAATGAATATTTCACCCCGATTATGCTTGTGACCTGACAAATTTCGGAATGATGACTTTACACTTTTTAAGATAAATCCTTTGTTAAATACATTTCTTTTAAGCAACAACACCTCTGAAGAAAGCACAAGCCATGTAGTAACACATTAACTGAAAAACCGCTTGAAAGTTGCTACTTATTCACGGAAAGTGCAATTGGACATCAAAGTAATCTTTCTTTATTCTTTTAAATTAGATCTTTAGAATTTTGTTAGAATTTTGTTTAATTCTCGCTTTCTCTAGAATAGCTCGTTTCACATAACTATTAAGCATATTATAACTGCTGATGAAATAACTTACACTAACTTGAAATGAGGTTTGTGGAGCTAATGCAATATGAGGTTGCTCGTAATGACACCTGTGCATCTTTGTCATATGATAAGTAGAAATCATTTAGTAGACCCTAGAATCAATTATGCTGTATGATATCGATTTCCTATATGCTATTCTGCTTTTCATGTCAATTTCTAAAGTAATGTTCATGTCAGTTAGATTTGGTGTGTTACTTAAGCCAGTAATGCAATAAATATGACAGATCATTTGCTTGGTTTAACATTATTTGACACACAATTTTTGTATCCTGATTAATTGTTGAAAATGATGACGTTTGAAATCTATATGCACATAGCAAGACGTAGTGTTTCTATTGTTTCGATAAAACTTAATTTTTTCTCACATAGATGTATTCAATACATTATTAGTGTTTTACTAATCACCTGTAATGTTGTCTTTTTATATTCCCGATAACAATTAATATATAATGCTTTAAAATTAGGAGAATTGAAAAAAGTCCATTATGTGAAAACATTATTTTTTTAGATATTAGTAAACGATGCCAATATTGACATATAGCTAATATCAAATATTTATAAATTAAAAGGAATTTGTTTTTGTTTAATACATTTGTTTTCTAATAATAATGCATCAATATGCAAATGTACAAAATAAGCAAATTAGACCTAAAATTACAAGTTAATTTTTATCCCTTGTAAGAAGCAATTAATATATTGAGTGCCAATAAAAACGCAATTCCATAGCATATTATTAGAGTTTGATATCATTTCCCTAAAGGTCATCAAATTGAAATTAAATTTTGATTGGTATCAAATATTATTATATTGCACATTTTCGGAAATTTTCAGAGATTTCTGAAATGTCAATTTCAGGTTTGTTAAAGTCAGCATTTTTAACTCAAAAATGTAAATATTCACATTCAAAATAAAAAAGTAAAATTAATTATTATGACCTATCCAAAATTCAATCCAGTGTTTTAATTAAAGTTGAGTTTATTCAAAATATGAATGTCATTTCAAATTAAAAACGCCAATAAGGGTTTAAACAAGACCACAGGACAATGAATTTTCATGTTTTTAAGGAAACAGAGATGAGTATTTTATACAAAAAATATCTCTGCTTCATTGAACAAAGAATCAATTCACAACATATTGTGAGGTCCAAATAGTTTTATATGCAATATGTGATGTTCCGTTTTGTTCGCTCGAGATTGCCATGTCTGTTGACTTTTGTCTAGCGCTTTTGTTTTCTTTCGCTTATTTATACACAATGTGTGTAAATGTTTTAAACATATAATTGGAAAAAGGACGAAACTCCGGTTTTGCGTTTCTATTAGCGTTCAGTATATTATACGAATATAAATTAGGAATGTGTTGTGGTCTTTTTGGCATCTGATCTATATCTTTATTTCTTAGAATTTGATGATTAGTTTGCATTTGATAAGCATTTTGTGGATCTGGTGTAATCTTTCCTCGATCTCGAGTTCTGTGCTACATACAATTTCCTTCCATAGAATGAATTCATGTAAAATAGTCTTCTAATTTCTTAATCTAACATAATAAAATTGATTAGTTTGTCCTTAAACGGCATGTTATTTTGGTTTGCGCCGCTTTAAAGGAGTATTTTGAGAGGAAATGTACTCAATTATGCCCATCTTGACGCAATAGAACAATGTTTTGACAATACCTGGTTTTTTTTCAAAAGCAGTTGCTGTACAAGCGTAGTTAATCCAGAAAAAGCAATTCATTACAGAGGTATCTCCTTTTGCATGAATTTATGTTAGGTTTATTTATTGTAAATCATGAATCTCTCTAGTTTATCGGATAAGCAGAATCTATGTTTGATATTTAGTTTGTCTGTTACTGCCTTTGTCTTTGTTGATTTTTTCTTTGAACACTTGTTGGGATCCTAGTTAATTATTTAACCCACCACATGTCTAATTTACCTGTCCTATGCCTGAAATCAATGTCATAGGTTAGTCCTCTAGATATTTAAATTCCATTGTTTTTCGTCAAAAACATTTCATTGTGATTACTTTGTGTCCGTTTTATGTCTGTTTGTCGACAATAAAATAGAAACTACATGATAACTCTGTCATATTTATCAACATTTATTACCTTCTATAATAGGAAATCTATTTGAATATAAAAATGGGCTTGGGACAGGCACATAAGTATGTGACGGGGTTTAACCGGTTTGTGAGCACTCAACCCTCCCACTTAAACCTGTGGGATCATTGAAATAGGATGAAACATATAGAAAAGCACCACAACCCATTGGTGCACTTAACTCAATAAGACTTAGAATGCTCACAAAAGCTAGCTCAAAGTTTCGCCAAAAGGAATGAACATAAAACGTGAAGAACAACAAATAATTTGACCACTGGAGTTACAACTTCCAGACATAGGACAGGCGCATTTGGAATGATGCGGGGTTAACCCGGCTGTTGGGCGCTCACGGTCCCCCTACACTGGGACAGTGCTGTGACAAAACAGCAATAAAAACACACACTATAAAAATCGGTTAAAATGGATTTAACACATGAGATCGATACTGAAAACCAATAACAAATACAATTAAAACTTAAAACAAGACACAAAAAGTATCGACCTCAAAAGAGTGCTCGCAGTTGCTGTCTGCTAGTTAAACACCCAAAAGGCAACCGATCAGGAAACCAAGTTTTCTTGACTATGGTGTCAACATAAACACTTCCGATTGGATTGGATAGGGTTTAAATATCATTATAAGTCAAAGAAAACATGGTTTGTGCAAATGCCAACATAAAATTATATGTATGGATTTACCACGTTTCCGTAAAAAGTAGGATGTGATATCCCACGTTTTATAAGATGACTACAAGTTCATCCAAATTTTGATACCAAATCTTCATATTTATGAAAGCATTCAGTGAATGTTTTGATCAATTTGTGGAAGAGAAATCCTTGACTTAATAATTTTTCAGTTTTACAGAGATTGTGTTCATTAAAATCTGAAACGTCGCTTCAAACACGGGCATACAGAAAAAGCTGAGAAATGTATACACCTTACAAAGGAGCCAAAGGAACGTCCCCGTGAAGGAAGGGAAAATAAACAATTGGGAATGAGAAATCGTCCCTCTTGTCGTAAATTTTGGTGGAGATTTTACCTTGAGATATATATACCTCTAAGTCGAGAAATGGGCATTTGAGGCTATTGTTATTGGCTTTATTCAAAGTTTATTCCTTTGGATAAATCTCGAAAGTGTATTTGTAGAATTTGTATTAACGGAAAAGACATCATTAAGGTAACGGTCAGTAATGAATGACTTTTTCTCTTCTTTCTAAAGTATCATTTGTAAATCGTTTATCAAAAATTGTATCCGGAATTTTAGCCTAATGCAAGACATAAATTGATTCCTGCAATTTCCATTACAATAGATGAAATGTGCTTCATTACTCCTAAGGATAAGACAAAAATAACACCTTACATGATTACACATATCGTTCAAAGGCTGTCAATTAAGTCATAATTGTTGTTGTTTTATTGATGAGATGTAACTGCTTGAAATGTACATATAGCACATACAATTCACCATATTTATTCAACACGGGTAAACTTGTATTTTTTAACCACTTGTTTGATACCTCTGCTGGTGGTCTATAGGTCCTCGAGGTTATTCACAAGCACGGTTGTTAGACTGGTGTCATGAAATTTATTGAATTATTTTTTCCGAAATTCCTGTCTTTGTTTAAATTCTGAAGTACTGAAAATACGGAAAGAATTATTGTCAGAAGTAATTGTCCCTACCGATTTATTTAGCTTCCTGTTTTGACTTGTTTTGATTTTAGACCTTCTTTAAACGTGGTTGGATCTCGGACCTTCTGTGGTTTGGTTCTAATGCTACTAATGAGCTAATGAGAGGTAACTGCTTGAACATGTTGAAATGTAAGTTTATCACAAAAAATTCACAATTTATGTAATATGGTGAGTTTGCTTTTAAAACCAATTAGTCGATACCTCTACTGGTGGACCGGTTGTCCCCGAGGGTATTCACCAACTTTATAGTTTGATAATTCTGAAATTTCCAGCATTTGTTAAAAAGTACTGAAAATATCATGAATATGGAAAGGCTTTGTACAGTATAAGGAATTCGAAGATACCAAAGGGGCAGACATGTACAGAAATCGTTAAGTCGGAAGACAGACAAGACCATGGCCAACAAAATGAAAAGAAAGAAAAACATAGAACACACAACACTACACTGAAAACTAAAGCTGGAGTTACATGAACCGTACAAAAACCAGGGTGAGTTCATGTGCTCCGGAAGGGTAAGCAAGAGAGTTATCTCCCTTTTACATTGTAAATCCTAGACTCTTTTCTCTTGCTCAAGGTTCATTTACCATTGAAAAGAATATAAAAACGAAAACAGTTTCTGTTAAGACTCACCAAGATACATTTATAACATGTGAAATTTCAAAATTACCACCCATGAAACGCCCATTAAGTATACGCAAATGAGAGGCAATACAGAAGCTCAACATATTATGTCCGTGTGTATTTACAATCTTATCTACACTATTTCTCTAGATAAGTATATCTTCGGAATAATTTTCAGGGAGAAAATTAAGTAATGAAAGTAATTCGAAGATACCAAAGTGCCAGACAGAAATCGTCAGAAGACAAACAAGACCATGGCCACTCGATCAATTTTACTAGATCTTTTTTATATCCTCTTTTGTGCAAGTCTCAATAATAAAAATTGATGTGACATTATTGTCGATGAGACAGCCATCCACCAAATGACAGTAGAATTTAAACTTCTACAGCTCCCATTACGGGACAACCTTGTTGCAAGGAGCAGTTTTAGTAATTTTTCTTAAATTTTTGATGAAGGATACATAGAACCAAAAACGACAAGGCACTTAACCGATGAAGAATACATGTATAAACCATCCATAGAAATCTTATTTTGGTTGTGAATGTCCTTCATGTCAATTTTTTGGACATAAAATCCAAAATTTTGCAAATTGTGAGAAAATAGTCTAAAAGTCCAGCGGCGAAATTGAAAACAGGCCCTTATTTGGATCTCAATCTATCTATCGAACACACACCTTGGATCAGTTGAAAATGACAGTCCGACGTCTGCAGCAAAGTTTTAACCATGTTGTCAAAATATCGTATGGTGCCTTTGACGTGAAATTGACGTCGAATAACATCATGAGGATTTATAAAAAGATTAGTAACGAGCTAAATTTTACAATTATCCTAATTGTTGATAGAAATATGTTTTCTTATGATTGCATGTTTCGGTAATTAGGATGTTCGGAGTGTCTCGGAGAGCATGGATACTAAAACGTAAAACATGCTCGTTAAGTTCATCACATTACAATACGGTTGTTTCGAATCATTTCTATTCCGTCAACATTTTTTTATTTTCGTCTCCCAGACCACGTGACTTCGCTGGAATGTAAGGCATCCCACTTCCGATTCTTTGCCTGGCAACTATAATCCGTATTTTATTTAACTTGACATGTGATGTATACACGTTTCTCAACTTACAATTTTTAAAAAACTTTAACTGAATGATTTTTCTCGTTCTTGAATTGTAAAAGGATTTATTTGACGTTTTACACGCAAATATGGCGTAACTGACACGAGAACCGGAAGCTGTCTGCCTAACATTTCGTCATAATGACATGAAAAAGGCGGAACCGGTCGACGGAATAGAAATGTTTCGAAACAACCGTATTATATTGACATTGATATGATCATTTGATGTATCTTATTAATCAGTGTCAATGCAAACATAACCATTTCACGAAATATCATATAACTACTATTACCATTTTACGAAATACCATATAACTACAGTTTCCATTTCACGAAATACCATATAACTACCATTACCATTTTACGAAATACCATATAACTACCATTTCCATTTCACGAAATACCATATAACTACCATTACCCATCTCACGACCATTACAATTTCACGAAATACCATATAACTACCATTACCATTTCACGAAATATCATATAACTACCATTACCTTTTGACGAAATACCATATAACTACCACATGTACCAATATCATTTCACGAAATACCATATAACTACCATTACCTTTTCACGAAATACCATATTACTACCATTACCTTTTCACGAAATACCATATAACTACCATTACCATTTCACGACATATCATATAACTACTTTCATTGGTCTTTTTATCAAAGGCGATCGAGGTTTCTAAAACTCACCCCAAATTATTTATTTATATGCTATACGAAAATGGACGATTTAGTGACATTTTGGGTAAAAATCTAGTGACATAAACTTGTAGGTGCATATCAATTAATGGAATTATTTAGTGTTTATTTCATAAAATAAAGATAATCTAACAAAGCCAATACAGCCAAACTCGGCCAATATCTGATTATGGCCGACTTTAACCTGCATTCGATGGCCTACATCCGGGAATTTCATACATACAAAGTTATAGGGACGTCACACTTCTCTCCGACTTTATTTGGCGGGTATCGTCTTTTCACAGACAAACAAAGTCAGATTACATTTATATCTGTAGTTTGACTCTTTGATGTAAAATTAATAAATGATTGTGTCCGTATAATTGGAAGGTTAATGATAGGCTACCTATACAAAAACCAAGGGATTAAGTTAATTATTTATTACTAAAAATAAGATAAAATATGATAGTCTGGTCATTATAAGAAAAAGAAACTATTTGATAATTTTTACGTTGGAAAAAGGTGTTGATTCAAACAAGTTGCTAACAATATTATACAAAATTCCAGTTTGAAATTCATCTGTGCTTCATGTGCATTTTATCTGCCCATATAAAAGGAATTCGAAGATACCAAAGGGGCAGAAAGAAATCGTTAAGACAGACAAGACCATGGCCAAGAAAACGAAACGAAAGACAAACATTGAACACACAACACAACACTGAAAACTAAAGCTGGACTAACATGATCCCTACAAAAATCAGGGTGAGTTCACTTCAGACTTCCATATTAAGCCGATTTGAAGTCATACTGTTAAGCCTACACCGTAACCGAGTTACACATTTCCACTGTTTATAGATAAGTCGGTGCGTATTTTCCAAAACATAAGAAGAACCTTCCGACTCGATGGTGAATACTAATAAAACAGCAATAATTCTTAACTCCCCATATTCCAGCATCGTAGTCAATAATCGAACACACGAGTTCTCATATAATTTATTAAAAACGTCATAAGGGACCCCGCCCAAAATTTTACACTTGGCTATAAATAATACAAGCGCTCTATTAGCCGACCGTGCTACAGCCTTTGCAGTCACAGTGCAATCTAGAAACTCATTAAGGCCTAGGCCCAAATATGTGTAATTACTAGAATAATTTACAACATTGTTCCCACACTTAAATTTAAAATCAGAACGCACAACTTATGGTGTTGTAAAATGGACTACAAATTTGATTTTAACAGCATTTATGTTCATGCAGTATTAGGTGCACCATGACAAAAAAGAATTTAACAAAGTTTGCAATTCATTTTCATCGTTACCTATAATGACAACATCGTATGCATATAAAAGTATACAGACCTTCTCTTCATTATTGTCTATACCACAATCATATGACTTCAGAAATGATAACAAGTCATTGATAAATAAATTGAACAAAACTGAAAATAATGGACATCCTTGTTTTAAACCACTCTTTACACAAAACCAGTATGAAAGGTTTCCATTTACTCTAACGAAACATAAAACATTATTGTATAAGGATTTGATAGTAAAAAATATTCGAAATACCTACACTGGTCAAATTTGACCACAAATTCTCTCTATTTATGGTATAAAATGCCCTTTTAAAATCAGTAAAGACAAGAATGTAGACGTACTTATTTTTTTCTGACTTCTACAATATTTGTTAAGTAGATAACTGGTCTCATGTACTTCCATTTTGTCGAAACCTATTTTGTTTATTTGACAGTAAATGTAAATTGTTATCATCTATCCATTGTGGCGCGCGTTCATTTAACCATGAAGAATATAATTTTTAAGAGACTGTTGCTAATGTAATTCTCCTATAAGATAGAGGGTTCCTAGAATCTGTCATATTTGACTTCGGTATTGGGTTAATTTTCTGTGGTGTTTAGCTAGATTTAACACTAAAATTGGACGAAAAAAGAAAGGTTGATGAGTAATTTGAGAACGCCTCTGACGGTAAATTATCAAAACCGATGTAGTTCCCATGAATGGTGATATCAGTATCGGTTTGGACTCCAAAAGGTTCATTGTCTCGTCATTGTAATTATCTGAAAGTTATCTGTTTTTAACAATTTCTATCTCTATTTTGTTTTCATTATTTTTACATTCTTTCTCTTCTAAGATTTGTTTTCTTTCTTCTTAAGATTGTTAGTAGTCAATCTGGATTGTGGTGTTTGTTTTTTTTTTGTTATGGACATTTTGCGATATATTCACGTCAACAATTTAGTATGTACTTTGGTGTACTAATTCATGATATGTTAAAACTTTATGCATCTTTTTGTGGATCAGTAGTTTTGGAAAATTACAGCCTGTCCTCTCTATTAGTCTGTCATCTCTTGTTTTAATCTCCAAATTATCATTTTATCAATACTTCCAGTTTTATTGGTGAAGCTAAGAAAATCGCTACTTCAAGAGAAAATGGACACAATTCATGTAAAGAAGGAGTAATTTTTCATATTTATCCCTTTATCTAGTTTTATAATATGTCAGATATACACAACTCAGTAATTATTTTATCAGTATGTCGTTAAGCTTTCGCGAGCGGATTAGAAACATTTGAAATTTACCAAAAAGATGATTCTAGACAACTGCACCACTTGTGAGCTTTACGTCCAGTCAAAATGAAAAGATGGCATCACTATCTTCAAAATGAGGTGCAACTTGACAGTGTGTCAGGGTGGTTGATAAAAATAAAAACGGAGACGTATACAGTATCTGCTTTACAAGGAGTTGTTGTCCGCCATTGTTGAGATTACTAAATTTGTAAATTCCCTCTGTTTTTCTCGTGGTTAGAGTGCGGTCTCTCTGTCAGTCACCCCTTATCTTTTCATTATTCTATAAAACCCCAAACTAACTTTTAATACCAAAATTAATCAGAACAGTCTATCTTTACATGTATCTTGGTTAACCTGGAGTTAAATTTAACTCTTCGTTAAAGTGTTGAAATACTGGGCTTTTGTTAGCACATGATAATCGTTTGCATCAGTATTGACTAAAAGAAACAATCGTTCATCGTAAAAAAATTACTCTATGAGTAACAATACAAATTTTATCAGTTAAGAAAAACTCTGAGAACGATTGCATGCCAACAAAGATATATTTTCATGATTTCTCGGCCTAATTGAAAGTATCCGATAAGAACATGCAATTTGACGATTAAGGACATGCATTGCACATGCATGCATTAGCCTCATGGAATATAAGATGAGTATCTTACTTTTACAATTGCGATCAATAACTGAAACGAAATTCTTTCACCGAGAATTTCTCTCTCTTCAAAATGTTATTTTTATTTAAAGTCATGTTACAATATATTTCATTGAATGAGAT
>JARWCS010333940.1:0-11976 GCA_034783895.1 Geukensia demissa | reverse complement strand
ACCTGAAATCACCCTGTTTATTGTATGGTTCGTGTTTCTCCAGCTTTAGTTTCAGTGTAGTGTCGTGTGTTCTTTGTTTGTCTTAAGGTTTATTTTGTAGGCCATGGTCTTGTCTGTCTTCCGACTTAACGATTTCTGTCTGCTCCTTTAGTATTTTCGAATTCCTTTTATGTACATAGTTTTTTTTATTTGCTAGTAAAAATTAATATAAATATATATATGTCTAGTAAATTCTTTTATTTAATGCTAATGAATTGAGAAGATAAAATCCAGACGAAACAAAGCAGAGAAGTAGGTAAAGGAAAACACTGTTGCGGTCCTCCTCGTGGTTAGTGCATTTGACAAGTATAGCTAACACAGGGATGGTGTAAATGGACCGCACAAGTGTAAACATATAAGTCCTCCTCCTGACCAATGCAGAAAGGTAAGTTATAACAAACCAATTTCTACATGTACAGAGCTTCAAATATTACTAGATGAAGTACACTGAAAGAACAAACTAGTCACAATGACTACCTACAGAATCAAAACTTAATAAGAACTATTCACTTTGTCAGCTTGACTATTCATATTGTCAGCTTAACTATTCTAATTAGTCAATTTGACTTTCAGGATAGTCATCGATAGGACAGTCACTATCACTAATTAAAGAAGTCAGATTGACAAGTTTATTTTTTCAGTGTAGAAAAAAACACAATTCTTTTTTAAGCTATCCAAATTTGCAACATGCAGTTCCAAAGCTGGAGTTTGGGAATGCTCATGCAAGACATTCAATTAAGGAATATGGACCATAAAAGTAGCGTCGATGAACTACATAATAAATAGAGCATAAAGATCAGTGTCAGCCTTGAGTAAGACGCGAATCTTAAAAGACAGGCGATCGACCTCCTCCTGAAAAACTTCTCTTTTGTAAGATAGTCACCAGACAAACACTGCTTATTCCGCTATAAAATATTAGCAGACCTTTACGTACGAATGGCGATTTTATTTTGGTGCCAGAAGGATTTGATCGGATAAAAAAATATCAGATTATGTATTTCACAGAAACAAGTTTGTGACAGCTGTTTGATGATTTTGTTGTTTTCTAAGAGAGTGGGTCATATTTGTTTACAAAATTTTTACCCTAAAGTTAAAATATTCCTATAAGACTATCGATCTAACTTCTGTATGATTCTGAGATAAATCCTAAGTTGAGACTTGTTTGTAAATTAAGAAATGTCCTAGGATGGTCTTAAGATATATCTAAACTTAAGAAACCCTAAAAAATAAGGCCCACGGTTTTTGGTTTGAAACAATTATATTCTATGATTCTGTTTGTTTTTTTTATATTCCAGTATTAGATAAAATGAATATATATATTGCCAATAATAGGACAGATGGGCAAAATGACATTCCGTTATGGCATGGACTCCGGTTTATTATTGAAGGCAGTATAATGGTACCTGTAGAAATTTGAATTCGAATGTCATCTGGTGGATGACTGTTTGATGGACAATCATGGTGGTTGATGGTGTTTTACGTCCTACACAGCAAATTAATGCTCTCAGTAGGACGGTTCCTACAGGAACTTGAGTATTGATGTAACTTTGGGTTGCCAAGTTGGTTGGTATAATTGGAGCTGGTGGCGAGGAAGTATTGTTGTAACTTTGTCGACTTGCTAAATTGCCGTTGTTTCAATATGGCGTCGATTTGTTGACTTTATTTATCTTGCTGGATTTGTTGGACTACAACGGCGCTTTTCAGGGCCAAGGTGCCGAGCAGAGCAAACCGGTTCCGCTGTGAAGTGATTTTCATGGCCGCGTCCTACCTCAACACACTGCGTCGAGGGCGATGTAAAGAGTTGGTCTTTACTTCATCACTCCACGTTGTACTACGGTCGAAGTTCCTGCTCGGCAGCAAGTGTTGCTGCGTCGATGACAGCTACGTGACTGGAGTGTCTAAATAATATGGAACATATCCCAGAAAGACACGATCCAAATCTTCCATACGTTTATAACAAATATTCAAAAGCCAAATTCAACTGTGCGTGTGATGAAATATTTTACAGTAAGGAATGGGGTTTGCACAAAATATGAAAGTGAAAAAGATGCTATCATGGGCTCCTTTACATTACATGTTTATTAAAACCATTCATGAAACAAATTTATGACGTTATTTCATTGCTTTGCTATCACGGTTAAAAACCGATTGAAATCAGAAAATACTTGTTTTCATGTCAAAATTACAATAAAGCATCATGCAGTATCAAAATTATCAAAACTGATATAAAAACAAACAGGCAAAAAAAATGAGCAGTCCTGAAATAAAGGATTGGTTATATAAGGCTACAATTTCTGCAATAAGGAAAAACCAGTAGAGTTTTTCCGCAGTTACCCTATTTGCATGCTTTAATGCTTGTTTGCATGTCGTTATGCCCATAATATTCAAATAAATGTAAAACTAAAAAAGAGAAAATAACGGGATGGAATTAAAACCTAAAAGCACCCCAGATTCATATAGAAAAGTCTATGAGGCAGCCATTCAGAAAGTATTAATTACAAAGATCTACATCAATAAAAAACCCAAAAATAAAATGTGATGACATTCGAATGTAACATTAATCGACCATTATTTTTGGATTTTGATATTTTGATAAAAGGGGATTAACGAAAAAGAACCGCACAATTGTAGGGTATAAAAACTTCACACGTAAAATATATTGACTGGATTAAGACCTAGGTGTGAATTAGACAAACCGGAAGTATATGCAGTTCCTGCTTTACTGTTGGCATAATTTGTTTATAACTTAAACTCATCCAATTGCTTTAAGAGAGAGAAATGAAATTGAGAGTTTTACCTTAATGTTTATCTTTCAATGATATGTTTACATAACCAAAGGCAAACGTAGACAAGTTAAAAACTACTTAATTGAGACAATACTTGTTAATTGCGAGCTGTCAGACAGGGCAGGTAAACAAAAACGTTTGATCGATGAGAGTAAGACTGTGTGAGACAGTTTATGCACTTTATCATTAGATTTCTTCGGTTTTTGTACCAGTCCTCTACGACGGTAAGGGTTTTTTATTGCATTTTCAGTTGCAAAAATTCTCTTTTAATCCTCCGAATTTCAGAATAATAAATATTTTGTTGTTTGTGCTGTGTTGTGATTCTAGCAAAGCAAGTATTTTTTCTGTCCTCTATAAACCTTGTTTCCGGATACTTGAAAAGATAATTTGTCAAGTCAGGATTTCTGTTTTGGTAATATATTGCATACGTTGTCATTATAGAAAGCAAGGTGGGAAAGGTTCTAGTTTAAATAGTTAGGACAGGTTAGAGTTTGAATTTTTATTCTTGGTGTGTGAGTAAATATCTATATTTTGCTGCCTCGAATTAGCCAGGTTACATGTTTAACTTTACCTTTCGCTAAATTGTTGCTGTTTAGTCATTGGACATTCCTAGATTAAGCACCGGATCATATCGACCAAATTTACCACGTGAAGACCACAGATTTCAATAAATCTGCTTCATACTTTATTGTTTAGAATAGACCAAGAGAATCAACTTATTTCCAAGATTTACGAAAAGGGGGATTTTTTAACTTTCATTTTGTGAACTTTCCATATTAACGTAGCAATATTCCTGATATCTTTGAGGTTTATTTTTTACAGTTGGTTCGATATTCTAGGGCCTGTTCCAAAGATCAGGAATTTCTGAACAGTTTACCTCGGATTAGAGTTAAATGATTCCAAGACAGTTTCCGCGCGGGATAGATGGTATACTTACCCTTGGAGCACCTATTTTGCTCTCCTGTTTTGCAAAGGAGTTCGCCAGGTCAAACCATTTGTTCTTTTCTTTCGTTTTGCCTTGATGTTTGGTTAGAGTTTGTCTTGCTTTGTGGATTATGCACTTCGGATCTCTCACACACATGTTCTACATCTAACTTATAAATACAAAGGAAAATGCCCCTTTAATTTCCCTTTGATTTCCAAATTAATAATCGGGGATTTTTAAGTTGCAATTTAGGGGAAAAATAATACATTCAATCATAGTAATGATGATATGTAATTTTAATAAATAACAATAATGTATCTAGGACTAGCTCAATTAACAAAAATCATTTTTCCCCATATATAATATTGCCTTTATAGATTTTGAAACGATATTATAATGTTTCAGGCGAATCATCATAAGAAGAGAACGCCTCGGAACATTTCAAACAGTGTAATATTATCCATGTTTCCTGTGAAACTCATAATCTATACTCTTTGTTAACGTTGTTGCTAATAGTTTTTTTGCTATGCGGTAACCATTCATTCATGTATGTTTTTTTATTGTTGGCATCGTGTAAACATTAATTAGTGATGAATTAAGATTTTTAGAAGCGCTATAATTGTTTATCAGATATGCAACGGTTTTCTTTTATTTGCAGCAAATCAAGATTGACAATGGAAGGTATTGAATTAGTCGTCAGCTTTCTGTTCTTCTGTGTCGCAGTTTCTGAATTCCAGTGTCCATTAAACCTGCAGACGACATCTTGCAAGTGCAAACAAATATCATGGTGGAACAACGAAAATAAAACAATCGTCAACTGTAGTATGGCAAATTTAAAAACAGTACCAAATTTTAATGTATTTGATAATATAGAAATAACACACCTTATCCTAAGTAATAATAACATATCAGAGATTTCTATGCAGGATTTCACAGGTATAGTTATAAGAGAAATAGACCTCAGTGCGAATCCGATCGTCAGCTTTGACACTAGTTCAATGACGCTGCCGATTCATTTGAATACATTGATAATGAGGAAAAGCAAGGTCGCAATTGACAAAGGACTGCCATTTTTCAGGGGCTTGGAGAATTTATCGGAACTTATCCTAGACTTTAACATTATAGAGAATGAATCTCAAGTTTTACCAGGAAATTTGTTCAAAGATTTAAATCTGAAGTCATTAAAGAAGTTAAGTTTACAGAGCTGTGAGATTAATGGTATAGATCCAAATGCTTTCATAGGATTAGAGCAGCTAGAAGAAGTTGATTTAAGTTATAACTATTTGGAAGAAGTTCCAAGTGCAATTAAAAATCTTAAGAGTTTGAAAAAACTGATATTACTTGGGAATAACATAATGCATTTGAAAAATAATACTTTCGATGGATTGAGTAAATTGCAAGATTTAAATCTCAACGTGAATGAAATCAAAACTATAGACACAAACGCTTTCATAGGAGTTGAAGAAACACTAAAAGACGTACGTCTTTATTACAACAACTTAAATACGATTCCATACGAAGCACTTCGTAAGTTGAAAGTATTATCTTTTCTCGTGATTTCAAGAAACAACATCCAGCTAATTCCAAGGAATGCATTTGTTGGATTTAAAAACTTACAGATACTGGAACTAGACAGCAATACCTTGACATTTTACAATGAAATGTTTGCAGGGCTTGAGAATTCTCTTGAAACATTAACTTTGCGTGACACTGGTCTCGTTTCACTTCCAGTTCGTTCTTTGTTGCCGCTGAATCGGCTTGTGGATCTGGATGTTTCTAAAAACAAAATCCATACTCTCTCTAGAGGAGATATTGGCATGTTAAAGTTGAAAACTATTGATTTAAGTAACAACGCGCTGACAAAAATTGATCCGGATGCTTTTCTAGGAATTAGTAGAACAATTAGCCTAGACTTGGATTATAATAAATTGACAAATATTTCATTTGTTCTGAAAGTAACGCCTTGTGCCTTTAGCTACATTGACGTAAGTGGAAATGACATCATATGCGATTGTGATACAGAAAAAATTATAAGTAGTGGAATCGTTCTCGGTGTTGGACCAACTGGAACATGCAAACTGGATGATGAACCATCCTTTCAGAAATATGAGCTGGGGTCAAGAAATATAATAAATGCCTTAACAGAACGTTGCAATCAAACAGAACGTGTATATGATTGTCAAAATATGGCATTAAGCCCAAACTCTGCCGAACACAGTACTCAAAATTTGTTTTTACTGCTTTTTACAACTGTTACATTTATATTTTTATACAATTGTTGATTACATGAACATGAAATACCTACACAAAAAGAAGAAGAATTCATAAAATAATTACTGAAATGATGCAACATTCCATACGATTCATCAAGTTTGTCGTTCTTTTTTAAGGACTCCATTTAGATAGCTTTAAATGTGAATTGTGACTGTGGGAAATTATTGTTTGCTGTTTTTGTGGTATGGGGGTCATAATATTAAGATAGATAAAGAATTACAACGATATCCCCAGTGATTGCGATATTTTCTGCGAGACAGTGAAATTTTCAAAGCTTAAATTAAGCTGTGAACCAAGCATTTAAAAACATCTTATTTAAAAATGATAAGTTTAACCTGTTGCAGAATGATTGGGGTTGGTTAACAACACCTGTCGCTTGTATGGTAAAAAATATGACGAAGTTTAGCATCGGTCAAGACATCTGTATATATATTTTAATTTTATTGTATTGAAATATCGTCAACGCCATCACTTGTCACGTCTCTGTGCCCACAGTGAAATAATTGCGTTCGTTTCCCCGTGTGAAATATCGAGTTTAATTTACAGAGAAAAAACTCAGTAATTTACTTCTCAATAATAGATAAGAATATTTAATTTCGTATTAGAAGCACGAGAGTAAGACGTTCTAATTAATAATATTATTATATAAATGAATCTACCAAGAATCTAACTCGATAATTTTATTCGACCTCAAATTAACTTGCATCATAAATGCAAAGGGTCAAGACAAAAAACGAAATATATAGGCAAATCCAAAAACCTATTAAACATGCATAGATGACTTATAATAATAAATTAGGAATATGCCATTAGAGATTAATACTATTACTCTACTGTATCTCTGCCCGATGAGGGGTCATTCTATTTCGAATGAAGAATTTTTCATCGATGACGAAACTAACACATATGATATTGAAATTGGGATTACAGTTCATCATTCTGAAAAATCCTGTAAAATTAAACAATGGTCAAAGGGCGGTAATTAACAACGAAACATACATAAACCGAGAAAATGCATTCGCAATACGAATTCAAGTTTGACAAAAAATGTTTCATCCATATTGATAAATTGTAAATGTCTATATTTCATAGTATATATTTATTTGACATGAAACCTTGAACATTTAGCAACAAGCCTCCCCGAAAAAAAACCAAAAGAGCTTGCATAAAGAAATTGCAAATATATGAGCAAAACAAGCTGTAAGAATGTTGCAAGTAAAGTGTTCCTTAGAACTGGAGATTTCAGAACATTGCAACAGTTTGTCAGTGAACATTCTACGATCATGAGAGTCATTTCCGCGGAACTAATGTGCAGAGACAGATGGAAACTTTCAATTTAAAAGCATAAATACAAGTAATCTACACAAGGAGCAAAACCTTACATTTGTACAGAACTATCATACTGGCACAGTATCATATCTGATTCAACATACACATATGTAATAAACTATAAATAAGGGAGGAAATTAACAGAGATTTTGAATCTAGTGTACCCGGTCACTTTCAATACCGATTGAAAATTCTAATCCTTTAATATCTAGTATTTTTTTTTCTTGAATTGCATTCAATTACAACCTTTAGAATCCGTAGTCCCAGCATGTGTGACATTTGAAAATTAAAACTTTTACTGGCATCAGACCTGATCTCGCCAAGGCCTGTTTCTTGCCATCGCGGTTTTAACAGAGATTTTTAAAATAGACAACTCTTACCTTATGTCCGAATTCAATCTATTTATTTTCAGTTTTCTATTTAAAATTCAATCACTTGGTTATGTACAAAAACTAGGGATAGCGAAAATTGGTCTTTGCCGAGATCTGGTCGGATACCACTAGACATACTTTTAATTTAGAAAGTACACAGATTGTATTCTCATATCATTTTTTAAAAATTTTTCTTGTCAGAAGGATCAAGACGTTTAGAAAAATCAATAAATCTGGAGCACCTGGCTTCAGTTTCATAAAAACTATTCAAATCGGGAGAATTTTCCTCAAATCTTTGAGTTTTCCTCAAATATTGAAAATAAGTGCGTTTGAGAATTGTGGAGGAAGATGGGGGAAATCCTCAAACTGAGTTACTTAATTGTTTTGTAAAGGAGTTCATGGAATCCAAGCTCCTTTTCATTTTTACTACCGTGTTCTTTTGATTTTATCTATTCCTTGTGGACTATCGATGGAGTCAATTTTTTACATTTTATCGCAAACAGAGTTATCTTTCTTGAAATATCAAGCAAAACAAAAGATGACTGGCGGCGTTTCTTCAAGTAGAAAATCAGAATAAAATGATAAATTCAATTCTTAAAAAAAACCAAATATTTTTAATGAGATTAAAAGATGCAGGTGGTAGTAGAATAAATAAAATTAAATATTGAACTTTGTGCAATATTTTTCTTATCACCCGATCAGTATCACCAGGTCTTACAAATTCATAGTATAATAATGATTATTGTATAATGCAGTGGATAATAAAATAAATAATTGTCTTGGAGTGCATGTGATGTGAGTATTGATGCTTTATTCCTTTACCATTTAGATTTTGCTACAATATCAAGCGACTGGTGCTTTCATTTTGTGATCTCTGAGGAAGCGTTCGATTAGGACAACCCTTGCAGGAGCACCAGTGTTATGTCTTTTCTTGCGAATTCGTTATAAACACTTTCTCGAAAATTAGGATAACCAACAAATATGGTGGACGTAGTACTGTTAATGCAAATTGATCTGGGTTTCAGACGACGATATCGAAGAGGACATAATATGTTTGTGAAAAATTTAGAAAAACGCCAACAAAATTTTCCTGTATAATTCTAGAAGAAAAAAAATGTAATGATCTGCAACAGCGGTTGACAAAATTACATATTTGCATTCCCCTTTTCAATCAAATGGTGCGTATAGTGTTTGACACTGGTGTTTTATTTGTGAAAATCCCGATACATGTGACCCGCGTCGTCTGACCGACATTATCTTTAATTCAACATACATATATTACAGCACTGTAAATTATGGAGGAGGCTAATAGAAATATGACTCTATAAAAACACGAGCGTTTTAGAAGCAATGACCATTTGCTCTAAATACTGAAATATTACTACGGAACATTATAGAAAAGGGTTTAATATCCACTTCATTTCTGCCCTTTTTACTTTTATTTGATAAATGAAAAATCACTATTGGTTGATGGATTCACTGTTGCTTATGGTCCAGCGGCAAATATTTCAATAATATTAAAGACAAAATCACTGTTAGAAATCATCAATCATCAAATACATATAATCTGTACAACAGCTTAGGTGTTTAGAAACATATTGTCGCCAACAGCTTTTTGTCTAAAACCAGCCGACCTTGTGTGTGAGAAGTGTTCAACAGTAAATTTCAGTTAAAATGATGTATTTTCTAGTGGAGTCCTACGGCCAGGTGGGTCGGTCTCTTTGTAGGCTAGCAGAGATGCTTGGCCATTTAATTCCACCAGATATTGAAGTTTTTATCAGAAAATTACCATATGGCCCTATGTTAAATTAAGATTCCCATGACATCTATCTTGGATGATGGGCAAACCTGCCAGAAAAATTTTGGATGCCGTGGTTGCTGTTGGTCCGATTGTTAAAAAGAGAATTTCACACAGGAGCAGAAATCCGTTGTGACCGTCACCTTGCTTTGCATGTAGGAAAAAAATTTGGCAGATGACACTCCAACGACAATTCCTTAGTTTAAAGATTTTCAAGTTAACTTCTTATATGATCTTGATTAAATTAATCTTGGTCGTTACAAACATCATGGTTGGCTGACGATGATACCGGACACCATTTTGGTAAATGATAAATCGCCATGTAAGGACTATTTCTCCAACTTTTGGTGTATATCAGCAAATCCAAGGAGAGAATTTTTAACATTCATCAAGTTTCCGGTCATCTTGGATGGTTGGAAGCGTTGCTTCACATAATTTTGAAAAGGACTACTTAAGACAAAATTCGAGCTTGGTTCCAATTTGCCATGTGGTTAAAAAGGAGAGTATTATTTTGAATTCGGCAGAGAAGTGGACGAACAATAACAGATTCCTCTCCTGTCTGGAAAAATGTATCATTTGTTCAAAAGCACTGTTGTTCTCTCGAGTTTTTCTTGCTACTGTCTGTAAACCTCACTTCGTGGAATGCCTTTTTCAAAAGTAAAACGTGTTATCATTTTTGAATCTCAATAAAATTTTGCAAAAGAGTTGTATCTTGGTGTGTCTTAACAGAAACTACTTTCGTTTTTATATTCTTTTCAACGGTAAATGAACCTGATGCAAAAGTTTCTATGGGATTTACAATGTAAAAGAGAAATAACTCTTTTGGTGGGCTTTTATAAAAAGCCCTGTAGAATGCCTATAGAGTAACATATAACTGAATATATGTTTGCAAATATTTCTCATCTCAATACAACAATTTATACAAGTTGATATTATTCCATTTTAAAAATTTAGTATTTTAGAAGACAAAAAAATTACAATGGGAAATTCCTCACCTAAAACAGTTTTCATGAGCCTGAAAGTATCTCTTGGGGCAGTGCTTTGATTTTTATATTTTATTGGACGACTTACTTGGTTCTATTTTAGTAAAAAGTTAGTAAAATATTTAAGATTAAGGTTTGAAATTTACAGAAGCCATTCTACGGAGAAAGGTTTACAGACAGTAGGCGCCGTATTTGCCTAGAAGTTATTTCCTCTTTCCTATGTTTCAGAACTTTTTCTTTATTCTCTAAACAGAGTCCTCTTATTACAAAAGACAGTTTCAGTAATGCAATTCCTAAAACATCTTTGTTCTGACTGATTGTCATCGGTTAAGACGTCACATGGACGCTGAGCCTGCGTAATGGATTTTTTCATTTGGGTTTACAAAGAGGAAAGTTAATTTCTGGATTAGGCTTTACCTATTTGGTTTGTTTTTCTATACATTGCATGAATTTTCTAATGTGAGCGTGTTTGTGCAAAATATAAAGATGTATAAAATTCCAATCACTTTCAAAGTGTAGTGAGGAAAAGACGACATTTGCATATAATTAATTCTTCTTTCTTTTCAATTCTGATCCTCAAAAGACCAGTGATTGTCCTTTTCTCTCATCAGTAATAACGCTATCCGAATTCTAATGTCTGATTCTTATGTCCAAAATCGTTTAGTACTTCCTTTCCAAACTCATTCCCAATATGCTGTTCTAATTGATTAAATAGCGTCTAATTCAATCAGATATTTCATTTGTGATTATTTTATATTAGTAGTAAGCGAATAGTCAGACAACATAGGAAACGACAATGAACCGGAACAAGAAGGAACCCTGCCAAAAATATACACAAATCCACTACATAAAACGAGAACGTTTATCTATGATAATGCGGATCCCACCAAAAAATACCAGGGCCAAACTCGGGTGGTCTGCTGTTTTCGTCTCTTTGAAGAAATCTGCCATTTTGTCCGTTTTTCGAATCCGGTAACAGTCAAACCAGGGTATGTGGAAATGCTTTATAAAATGGTATACTAGGATAAGGTTTATAACTGAATGGCGAAGAAAGTGGACAGCACGTTTAGATGTTACAAGAGGCAATAGATCCATCTTCATCTGGGAACTGGTATTTCATGCAGTCAACAAGATTGTGGTGTCGACTTAAAAATATTACGGAGTGATGACTTCAATCGGGGAACAACGTTTCCTTATTTGAGCAGTTTTGTGTCAGCAACTAAGCGCTGTCCAGAAAGTCACTGTTATTTAAACATGCTCTCGAGTAATGTATGATCTGTGAGATGAATACGCCATACGAGTGGGCAGCTGAAATGTTACTTATAATAAACGGAAAATTTACTATTGGAAAGCTCAAGTAGTCACGTTATTCATGTTTGTGACCTTCATCACTGTCGAAGGAATTCGAAGATACCAAAGGGGCAGACAGAAATCGTTAAGTCGGAAGACAGACAAGACCATGGCCAACAAA
>JARWCS010333929.1:0-11977 GCA_034783895.1 Geukensia demissa | reverse complement strand
CGGATCACCTAAACTCACCCATGTATTTGTAGGGTTCGTGTTACTCCGGCTTTAGTTTTCAGTGTAGTGTTATGTGTTTGTCTTTCATTTCATTTTGTTGGCCATGGTCTTGTCTGTCTTCCGACGATTTTTGTTTGCCCCTTTGGTATCTTCGAATTCCTTTTTCGACAACATAGTTTTTAGTCATGAACACACACACACACACACATATATATATATATGCTCATAAAATCCACCAGCAGTAACATACACCCAGTGGTATTAATAAAAGTATCATAACATACCTATATCAAATTGATGCAATGTATGGCCATTCCTTTGATGTCAACTCATCGGCAGTGCCCGAAGTCAAAATGTTGGAAATCCGGTAAGGCAAGTTAGCAGTTACAGTACTTTTTTTTATTATTTTAATATTTATCATAATTCTTTTTTATTTGATATTATAAAAAATTGGGGTTGAAATTATGTTATGTTAATGTTATTAACTTCATGCTGAAGCTCACCGGGAAAATGGTCGGATTAAACATCAATAATTCTTGACCTTAAAACAGGAATAAATGACTAGAAACTTAATTTAATATTTAAAAAAGAATATATGTCAGAAAGAAACGACCCACATCTTACATTAATACTTGGAATATGTTTAATGTAAAAGGAACCACTCCCGCGTTGTTCTTGAAGTTGCTATAGCGCCAACGCCTGCCGCTGGTGGCTGTTAGTCCATGAAGGCATTCTCAGTGTGGTAGCCAATTTTTTCATCCTGGCATTATATATTGCGTAATTATCTATAAATTTTTCGTTCAAAATATGTTCCAATCTGATGCAGAGGTAACCCTTAGCTTCATTTTGACTCCTGTTTAGATTTTCTTGGGTTTTGATGTTTGTGATTATTAATTCGAACACTGCTAACGAGATGTCAATTAACAAAATGGCCGAACAGTGGTAGTTTGGTAGTTTGTGATATATTGATTATAAAACTCTCACATAACAATATGATACGATATCTGTTGTTAATGATTCGGTAGTATTGGTCTTAGAATTTACTGCTGAGAAACATCAACCAAAATGGCAGCACTTGCTTCAATGGCAACCATAGACTATAACAAAACATACAGTAACCTCTATTTACAGTATATCACACGGACGTGCTTTTTAACAATGTTGATAACAAAGATGGTTTACAGAAATTTGCTGCATTTTTTAAAAATTCTAAAGCACTGAAAATACGGAAAGGTCTAGAAAATTATTGCATTTAGTAGTTTTCCCTGGCGTCGGATGTTGCTTTCTGTTTCGATTTGTTTGGATTTTGAGAGCTTTCTTTGCTATAGGATCTTGGACTTCCTATGTTTTGGTTCTAATGCTTATGATGAGAGTTTACACCTTGAAATGTACATATAGCATACTAAAATTGTCTTCATGTATTTAACATTGGTAATTTTGTATCACAAGTAGACAAATAAATCTGTGGTAGAAAAAAAAGAGAAAACTCTTGTCTTGGTCTCGAACTCAAGCGCTTAGATATCTATGTTTTATGTTATCAGAATATAGTCTTACAACATATATAATATATTAAAATCTGATATGAAAATCAAAATTATTCTACTCTCTAAACCATGCACTTGACTGAACATCAATAATTTAACAGTCATGTTACTGACAATTGTGGCACATAAGGTTCCTGTTGAAATTTAGGTCTCAAATATATATTGTTTACCTTACAAATAGCCATTTTATAGCAACGTACAGTAAGAACACTATAACTACAATTTCTGTTCTTCTAACCACCATAAAAACATATAATTATATACTGCAATAAATCGTATGAATAAAATAGGATAAACAAAGTCACCAGTGATACTTCGAACATTAAATTCTAATAAATAATTAAATCTGATTCTAATTTTCATTTAAGATTTTGTAATTGCTTTAAGAAATAATAGCCAAAACACGAGAATCTCATTTCAGTGAAACGTACTATAACAATTGTTAGAGTTTGAAAAATAGATTTTCTTGATCTTCTTGATCGACTTATAAAGCGATTTTGATAAACCTTTTAAAACGGATAATAATGACGATTTTTCCACCCTATACTTCACTTCTCCATAGACATTTTAAACACAAGTTTTCGAAACTCATTGAGTGGACATTTAAAACCAACAAACCAAAAAAAAAATAATTGCTGTAACAGCAATCGATCTTTCTTCTCGAATTCAATTAATCATCTTCTTTACAATATTTACATCAGGTTTTGCGATAAAAATTATCGATATGTTGTAGGAATCGCTATGGATACCAATGGCACACTTATTCCTTTACTCTTATGAATCCCTTTTATGGTAAAACTCCACAAAGATCCTTGCAAATAGGATTACATAGATAAATTTAATAATGATTTTCGCTATCTTGACGACATCTTTGCAGATATTACCTTTAAAGTCATAAAAACGCGATATCGCAGTCATCTTTTAATGAAATCCTGTATATAAAGCTCGCAAAGTTTACCACAGCCCATTAGGACTTATGAATTGCTTAAATACACTTGGCCATAAGTCCAGTATAGAATACCCATGTGAGAGATCAGAAGTGCTTAGTCCAAAGAGACAAGACAAATTTGAAACAAACTAAAAGATGAAACGAAAACAAGTGGACAAAGGCTTGGAATCCACGAACTCCTTTACAAAACAGGAGTGGGATACGGTTATGTTTATACCACCATTTTAAAATCTTTGTTCATAGAATATCAACCAAGCCGGAATAATATCGTCCTTAACTTTACTTGATTCCAAAGCTACACAAGTGTCCTTACAACCAACGTTACATTGTAAGATCTGCTAAATGCTCCACAAAGCTCTCTCAATTTACTGACAGTTATTCTATCAGCATTACATGCATTAAGACCAGAAAGATACTGAACCAAGTGTTTCTCGAGGAAAAATTAAAGTCATCAATCCGGAAATTATTCGTTGGCCATCATGATTTGGTTGACCGATACGAAATATCCATTTTACAAATGACAAAGGGTATCTTCCCACTGTCGTGACAACAAATAAGTTTCTATACCGGTTGTGACTATATACCGGCTTTGTCTACTGTTAGGCGACGGGTGCCACTAGTGGAACAGCCATCGCTAACCCTTCCGGAGCACCTGATTTCACCCTAGTTTTGTAGGGTTCGTGTTAACCTAGCTTTAGTTTTCAGTGTAGTGTTGTGCATACTATGTTTGTCTTATGTTTCTATTTTGTTGGCCACGGTCTTGTCTGTCTTCTGTTAACGATTTGTCTGCCCCTTTGGTATCTTCGATTTCTTTTTTAAACATTGTAAAAATGCCAAAAGTTTGACGAAAATAGCTATTTGATCGCGCTTGTGCGAGACCTGGAGTACACATTGCCAACCCTGCGTAATAATTAAGTAATTAAACTAAAATAAATAACATGCAATAATGATTTGAGATGTGCCTGAATGGAATTTTAAAATTAGTTCTTCTAATATGAATCGAGAGAGAGGGTTCAAATAAAAGAAATTTTAAAACTACTTTATCTAGGTCAATCGTAGCGCTCCCGCCAAAAAAAACCATGATGGTTAACCTTCAACTTTAAATCTCCGTAGAGAACTTCAGGGGGAGAGAATAAATTTCAAGATGCTTTTGCATAATATAAAACATGACCCTGTAACCTTGGGATAATTCGCTCTTTTGGTTTAAAATAAATGTAAAGACAAAAACGCACAAATAATTTAATTAAGCTCGAAAATCCTACTCCCAAAACGCTTGACATAGAGAATAGATGAATATATGTCGTCATGTTAAACTTGTACCAACTTTTGTTATTTACAATTTTAAAGTCACACATTTGTTCCCAATAAATAACTTTAGGTGATTTAGTTTTTAGTTTTAAAGGCCTTAATGATTTTTTTCATTTGTTCCCAGTAAAACAGAAAAGACTATAGTTTTTTGTTCATGTGAAAGGTATTAATAAATTAGATTTATTTCTCTATAGACATCAGAATATATGTATAGTCTGTCCAAAACAATCAATAATCATTATTGATATTTGTCTTTTTCAGCTGGCCAATAAAAAAACGACACACAAAAAGTGAAAGTCTTCGGACATGTCCGAAAAGATTAAGATCGATATTGCAATAATATGTAGTTGATTTTTTAAATTGTTTATATGACCTAGCACTGAGTTTTCAAAGTCAAAGCGGCAAATACTTCTAAATCGGTAAAGTCATCATCAGGACAGTAAAGTAAATAATTAGGATATGACAGGACATCATAAAATGTTTGAAATTTAAACCCAGAACCAGCTAATAGTCCAAAGACCTCAAAGTTGTCCCTGGATAAATCTTCAATCGTTGATTTTACATCCGTTACGTCAGGCCAATAACCATCGGACACTATCACGATAAATTTTCTAGAATTGTGTCTCATCCCAAATAATTCATTAAACATTCTGTCTTTCACATATTGTAAAGCTTGTGTTGTGTTCGTAGTTCTAGTTGTGCGGTCTTGGTCTGTAGTGAACATTAGTGCTATGAGATTATCTATACGACTGTATGAGGATATATTAACTACTATTTTAGGTTGATCTGAAAACTTTATCATTCCAAAAGTAACATCAGGATTTGTTTTAACTGTTTTTGTTATCAGGTGTTTGAGGGCGTCCTGTCGTGACTTGTAATCATTCCAAGATTGATCTCGATTTGTATCCAACAGTAAAACTATGTCAGTGTTGGTTTTCTGTGTGCAAACTGAAATGGTACAATCAGAATTGTCAATGTACAAATAACAAAGCACTTGCCTTTGTTTAATTAGTCATTAATTGTTATTTGTTCACCATTTTTTCAATAGTTTAGGTCGATTGTCGTGTTTTATGAATAGTTTCACATTTTGTATTTCTGTTCCTTTTACACCTTCCGTTATGGTGTTGAATCTGGTTCATTGATGAAGGCCGTAATGGGACATTTAGAAGTTTAGATTCTACTGTTATTTTGTTGATGGCTGTCTTAGGGGCAATCATGCCTCATCTCCTTTTTTATATTTGTATTTTGTATTTTAATTCAATTTTAATACCATTTTTATGCACGATGTTGTTTTGTTATAGATCGGATTATACAAGTTAAAAAGGGTAGATATGGGTTGAATGTCAAGGAATCAATACTCTATCCCTGTAAGAAGCGCATGATTTCGTCACATCTAGAGGTCGTCACCAGGCCTTCAACGTGTGTGGAATTCCAATCCTTGTGACGAGCTCTAGATCGCCGCAAAGGAATAAAACCTGCACTCGTAAACAGAAAGCAAATCTTCGTTCAAACATGATTTACATTTAAATATATCATTTCTCACATTTAGCTTAAAATTCTTTTGATGTCATTTTGACCATTGAATAAGAATTTCTTCTTTGTTACATCATTATTTTTACCCAGTAATTTAGCCGTTGCTTTGGCTGTGCTTTGTAATAATTTGTTGAATTTGGATGTTTTATTTTAGTCTACCACAAAGAGACAAGTCTGTTGGCATGACAAAATCTGAGAACATGACCAAAAGTGTAAAAAGCACTATAGAAAATTATATAAAATTAATAAAAACAAAAGCATGGAAAACAATGTTTCTTCAAATCTCGGATGCGAGTTCAGACAGTCTTTAAGGGTAAGTATTTCTTGAATGTTTAAAGATAACCAGCATACGGTCTTTTCTATACGTATCTTCCCTCTGGCTAAGAGATTTCTGTAAGTTCAGTTTAGTTTTTACCACAACATAATAAACGTGGGTGGACCTATTCTGAGTTCAAGAAAAGAGTAAATATATATATCATAAAACTTAGCACTTGACTAAAAGTCTCCTAAAAGTAAGTTGACTCAGGATCAAGTAACAAATTATTGTGAGCTTTAAAAAAGGTAAACGGAAGAAATCTTTATTTTTTCAGTTGGTTGTTGTATTTAGTATGAATGGCGCAAGTAATACACAATTGGTAGTATATAATAGAAGCGCCCGACAGGGTATCCAATTTTACTGGAGATTCATTGACAATTTCTCTAGGTTTTAAACTCCCTAGATTATCAGTTTTTTTTAATCTAATATATCGTAATCTGTATATAGAGATGACCTTTGGTTTTTAGTCCTTTAAAAATCTTTTGTAGTCTATGGGATTAAAATGTTGAGTGCCATTGTTTTTGTCTTTATTTATATTGATGTAATTTATAACAGAAGAAGTTTGTCATCTTTTCACAACGATATTTACACAATATTATTAAATCTAGTGTAGAAAACTCATTCGAGAGCTCCGATGTGCGTTGTTGGCAACAAGACGACTAACTCGAAACAACCAAAAAGGCAAAATAGAAACAAATAGAACAAAACAAAATTATTATTAGGTGCTCCGGAAAGGTTAGAAAGCGCCTTTATTTGTCTCTCATAATTAAGTAAGTGATGGAAATGTTGAATACAATGAATAATCTATAAGAATTTCGAGTTCATGTTCTAGCGGTCGACGTGTTTGTCGGGCAGACCATTTTTGGTCTGACTATTCGGTATTCCCTCGCTTCCTCTTCATTACAATGTCTTCGTTTGATTGTTTGTTACAAAATATAAAAAATATAAAATATCAGAATTATGGCTAAGAAATATCCGCAAGATTATCATGATTATGTTATCAAATCAATCACTACATTGCAAGTCCGATGTAGAATACCGATGTGTGACAAGTTTGAAACAAACCAAAGGATAAAGAGAAAACAATTGGAACAAAGGCTTGGAATCCACGAACTCCTTTACAAAACAGGAGTGTGATCAGGTGCTAATGAAGGGTAAGCATTACCCGTCTTGCGCGCGCAACACCCGTCGTGGTTAATCCGGTTTAACGTCAATCCGAGATTGTTACAAAACAACAATAAATAATATATAAAACTTACTTGAACATTTTGAGTGCAAGGTTTCTTTAATTATTTTATTGTACAGGTCGTCAGGATAAGCAATGTAAGAAATGAAATCGGTGTTTCCTGTTATTTTAATAAGTTCTTTGTGATCAATCGACTGGCCAACACCAACCGCCATTACGCTACCGCCATTATTCCGGATGTCAGAAGAAGTAGCAATAGCTTGTTTTCGATCGGATGATAAACCATCATATACCAGAATTATGAACTGCATGACGCCATTTCCTCTGGAACCCGTTGAACAATTTCGTAAAACCTTAAAGAAAACAAAACTTTATTAATTAAGAGAACTGCAAATAATCAGAAGACCTGCAATATACACTTGAAAAATCTAGAATATAATTCAAGAAATTCACCATACATATAAAGCATTGGTAATTTTCTATTTATTCATCTAACCATTGAAAATGTTTCCAGTTTCAAATGTTTTGCATATTTTGTTCAATGTTTACCTTTACATATCTTGTATATTTGATTAAATGTCCACGTTTACATATATTGTATATTTGGTTTACATGTCAACCTTACATGTATTGCATATTTGGTTTAAATATCCACCTTTACATGTATTGTATATTTGGCTACATGTCCACCTTTACATGTATTGCATATTTGGATTACATATCAACCTTTACATGTATTGCATATTTGGTTTAAATATCCACCATGACATGCATTGTATATTGACCTACATGTCAACATTTACATGTATTGTATATTCGGTTTACATATCCATCTTTACATGTATTGTATATTTGGTTTACATGTCCACCTTTATATGCATGTATTGTTTATTTGGGGTACATATCCACCTTTACATGTGTTGTATATTAGGTTTACCTGTCCTCCTCTTGATGTATTGTATATTTGGTTTAGATGTCCATCTTTACATGTATTGTCTATTTGGTTTACATGTCCACCTTTACGTGTATTGTATGTTAGGTTTACATGTCCACTTTTACATGTATTGTACATGTGGTTTACATATCCACCTTTTCATGTATTGTATATTAGGTTTTCATGTCCCCCTTTACATGTATTGTACATGTGGTTTACATATTAACCTTTACATTCATTGTATATTTGGTTTACATATTAACCTTAACATGTATTGCAACATTTGTTAACTCATTAATATGCTGCTGCAGCATTTATATTATTATGTTATGAAACCATATTTTACATTTCATTTCTATATCCAGGTGTTGTCTCATGAATTTTGGTACGTTAGTGTATAATAATTACTAAAAGAAGGGGATATGGGGTCATACTCTATTTCATTACAGTAGTTTAAGGTTCCAATGGAGACAAATACTACAGTTATGAACGTTTCTACCTGATTATTGGAATGCATTTAAAGAATATATTTGCTTAAAATGCCACTTTGATACAGTGCTAATTTTTATTAAGACTTACAATTAATAAGTAAATTTTGAGGAAATTTAATTTCACAAATACAAAGTAAACGACTAAAATTTAAATTAGAATCAAATTAATTAAATTTAATTTCAATTTAACGTTAATGTTTAAGGTTAAATATTCAGGAAAGCCAAATCAACATCTATTACATGTATGATACAGAACAGCTTGAAACAAAGACCTTAAGAATTTTTAACATCTGTCAAAAAAAACCTTTAAATTTTTTGTTTCAAGCTGATTTCAGTTAGACCGAAAGCGTTTGCTGATTAAACCATTGAATATCACGCGATTTTACTGAATAACAGTTGTTGAAATATCTTTTCAGCAATTCTGGTAAAATTAAAATATAATAAAAGTACCTTTTCCGCAAGCTGAAGAGCTTTTGCAGTGTAGGTCGCCCCATTTCCACCTTTCAGAGTTTGTATGGCGTTTAAGACAGCGGTTTTATTGTTGTCAAACTCATTGAAAGTAAAATAAATTTCAGGAACAAAATCGTAAGATATAACGCCTACTTGAAAATCATTAATACCGAGCGGAAATTTGTTGATCAAATCGTATAAATATCCAATAGTTTTATTTAAGTTTTTTTCTTCACTTAATGAAGTATCGATGATAAAAAGCAAATCTGTAAGTTCTGGTGTACACTCGGTAGGTGCCGCTTGACTGGAGAAACAGTTATCTGTAATGAAAATATTAAGTTTATTGTACGTCCAGTATAGAATACCCATGTGAGAGATCAAAAGTCAAAGGTCAAAATACAAAATTATCAATGTTGAATAAATGTGGAGAATCTTCGTATGCTATATGTACATTTCAAAGATTAACCTCTCATCAGAAAAAGAGACAAATTTGAAACAAACTAAAAGATAAAACGAAAACAAAAGGAAAAAAAGCTTGGAATGCAAGAACTCCTTTACAAAACATTAGTGGGATCAGGTACTCCGTAAGGGTAGGCATCCCCTGTCTTGCGCGCAACATCCGTCGTGGAATCCTCAAACGCTTATCCGTGTTAACGTCAATCCGAAAAGAGTTCAACTTATTGTTGTATTACCGGTGACAGGTCCATAACTAGTTGAGATACACTGATACCATATTGATGAACTAATTCATGATGATGACCATACAATTTTAGGAGGGACCATTTCAACCACGATTGGAGGTATCCGTGTTGTAGCAATTTTTGCGACCACAGTTACGCTCTCTTCAGAAAATCCTGATACTTGGAACAGGCACAAGAGTATTGAAACGTACATGACGCAATTTTGTCAGACACTTTTGGTACTTTTTAAAAATATATTTGTTATTTAGTAAGATTTTAATGTGTGTATTTAACTGAGGATTTTTTTCAGATCCACTGAAAATAAGGGAGCAGAGTTTGGATCCATCAAATGATTACAACTCGTCCCATGCTGCATGCAACTGTCGTAAGACATAGCTTTTATTCATTGAATAGTCCTCGCCGTTTTCATCATTATATTTGCGTTTTGCTTCTAAACATCTTGAAAATAAAAATCACCCTATTACCTGATAAGTAATATATGGTAACGTTAACCTCCACCTGATCACATGTCTGTGCCTGATGGTCTGAGCCCCAGAGGCCTCCTATATAAACTAAGTGTCCATTTGAAGACTTAGGGATCCAGAAAAGAAGTTCTTTATTGGTATAGACGTAGACTAGTCCTCCAAATTGTGTATTGCCTGTTGCCATAGATGTGCCAACTGCATTAAATACCATACCCCCGTTGTTTCCAGAGTTTCGTGGAATCCTTACCTGATATAACACAATTATATTCTTATATAAATTATCAAATATTTTAAAGAAAGAAAGTGGAGTATATGCCAGAAAGACACGATCCACATCGTATATAAGTATATATTTAAAAATTAAAAAGCAAATATAACTGTGTGTAAAGCACCTTTCTAAAATTCAGACAATTTAGACAAGCTAAGGTTAAAAAAGTAAAATCAGGCAAAATATATTTATTTTTATTTACATTCATGGACAAACTGAAATTTACTGTTAAAGACGCAATGAGCGCCAAATTTGAAGATATCATTAAGGGAATTATACAATTTACAATGTCTGAACAGTATCGTTCCAACATTCATTCCAATATCCGAAAATAAATAAGCGCATACAACTCAAGCACGGGGAAACTTTTAACGACCTAAACCCAGCACAAGAGAAAAACTCCGTAAAAATATTGAACGCCAACAAGCTATATATAAAGATAACATTCAAAGTTTTTGATTGTTTTTGGTTTAACGCCACTTTCAACAATATTTAAGCTATATCTCGGCGATCAGTTTTACTGGTGGAGGAAGCAGGGGTAGCTGGAGAGAACAATATCGACCTTGAGCAACATTCAAAGTGTACCGTTTAGCGGATATAATAGACAACCGCCTTTCTTAGGACAACAATTCAAGATATGGTTATTCATTGATTAGGTTTAATTGGCTTCTAAAATCAATGATTTTAGTAAAATAATGTGATAGCGACGGCATGATCAAATTTACCAGAAAAAAAAACATCATTGAAGTCATTTTACTAATTTTAATAATATCATTATTATTATCTGATTTTTCGATACGAACTGGAGCAGAACATGAGGTATATAAATTTATGAGCACCAGGACAATAAACAAATTAACAAACATCAAATTAATTTTAGAAATCTAATAAAGCATTACTGTTCAGAAATGTGTTAATTTGAAAATATATAAACTAAAATAAAGCATAACCTGTATGAAGTGAGGTAGTATGAAAAATAAAAACTTCAATAAAATATTACCTGTACTGTAATAAGGTAATTTGAAAAATCATACTTTCTAGGAAATGACACAATAGGACTGTTAAAATTATTTTTGTCTACAGTGAACGATCGTTGTACTACAGATTTAGACATGTCAGTTTTCCATCCATATATACGAACGGTTGCTTGGTTAACAGCTCTGGCTAGACCCCATCCATCTTCTACTGCAAACACTCCATCACTACTTCCTATAAGCAAAATTTCACAGAACAATTTTTGACATTGCACTGTTTAAAATTTTCGGGTTTTGTGCATTTAAAGCATTTTTTTGTTTCAAAATCATGATCTTACAACGTCAGTTCAGAACTAATTATAAGATCTCCTTTTTTCCTAATGGACGGGAGACAAACATCTTTACTTACAGAAAGTACCAACAATAATGACAGTTAGTTCCCGCCAAATTTTTAAATAATTTAAACCAATTTTGTTTGGTTCTCATATCAAATATCAAACATCCAATTAAAAATCTTGTTTAACTGAGAATGATCAGAAAAACTAAAATGTCTGTGACGAATTAAACTTTACCGATCCTTATATTTTCAAGACAGTGACCCTTGCAGTCGGAGCAAGCGACAATATTTATTCCCGTTTTTCGTAACCCGGGATACATCTGTAATTTGTATGAGTTGTCTCCTAAGCGGGGCGATATTTTAATAGCTGTTACGAGAGAAAACTTTAAATGTTCTTATTTTTAGCAAAATCCACAATATCTACCGAGAGAAAAAATAGTCTAAAGCTGAGTCCAGTGTAGAATACCCATGCGAGAGATCAAAAGTGCATAGTCCAAAGAGACAAGACAAATTTAAAACAAA
>JARWCS010333928.1:0-20102 GCA_034783895.1 Geukensia demissa | reverse complement strand
TTGACAAAACATTTTTTACGACCGTAAAAAATTGTCAGCGTCGTCGTTGTCGGCGTTCTCGTCTGTAAACAGGTAGGTTTCCGCACGATAACTTTTGTTCTAGTTAACCAATCCTTTTTTAAAATATTTTGTGACATTGATAAATAGTACTAGATAAAGGCTAGTAATAAATTTAGGTGATCTAGCCCCACCCGTTTTTGGGAGGGGCCATAAGGGAATTTTCTCTTATTAGGATGCAAGGTCGCTATTTCTTGTCCAATTTCTATGGGTTTTTTCTTTGAAATCTTCATAAAAAAGTCAACTTAACAGGCCACAAGCGTAATGACCTATCTCTTACTGTTATTGACTTATAGGGGTCCGATATTGATTTTTAAAACTTTTTTTATTTCTCACCCGATTGTGATGTTTTTTGCAAACGATTTCTTATGAAAAATTCAACAGTTACCCCAAGCATGTTTTCGTTAAATTTACCGGGTTTAAAAAATGTAATTTTGCAGGAGATGAGAATTTTTGGTAGGATTTTTGTATTTTATTCCTCTCAATGAGAGCTTTCAGTAATATGTCAACAGATTTTCTTTATCTGTTACGGTTTCGAGCTAAAAGGGGTCAAGGTAGTGGAGGGGCAAAATCCAATTTCGTCTTATACGGAAAAAAAATTTTCACATGATTTTCATGGTTTTTTCCAACTGATTTCCATGAAAAATGAAAAAAGTTAATTTAAGCATTTTTCGGTAAAAAGGTGGTTTTGCAGGGGATAAAACATTTTTAGTGTCATCAAATGTTGAAGGATTTTTTTTTGCATTTGATTCCTCTCAATGAGAGCTTTAAGTGTCAAGTCGACAGATTTTTTTTTATCTATTACCGCTTTCGAGCTAGAAGAGGTCAAAGCGGAGAAGGTTGGAAATTCAATTTATAATAATGTGAAAAATTTTTATTTTCATCTGATTTTGATGGAGTTTCCTCCAAATGATCCTTTTGAAAAATTCCAGATTTGATGTTTATTCGAGTCAAAATTATCCCTTTTTCAGTCATATAACTATGTCAGGCACATTATTGTGTCCAACAAAATACTGTGTCCACACTTACCCAAATGTTCATTTGTTCACCTTTCACATGTCAACATGCTGCGGTCGTATCCTGCTGCGCTTGCGAAGCACCTGAGTTCTATACTTCATATAATTGACCAAAGGGCCCACTAGCCATTGAACTGTCAGTATATGACCAAAGGGCCCACTAGCCATTGAACTGTCAGAATTTCAAAATATTATTTTCACTCCCTAGAATGAGAATTTTATTCATAGAACAATTTCATTTTTCTGTTATGAAATCTGTCATAGTATGTCAAGTGGAGGCTGGAAACAATTCTGAGTACCCACTTGAGAAAAACTAGCAGACTGATATTTGGCATATTCCATATTTCATTTGGCTATTGAAATTAAACATCATAACAAGACAATTCTCCAGTGTGTTTATTATCTTGTTTGACATCGGTCTTGTCATTTTCACTATACAATTGTAAATCTAGTGTTAACACTCTGATCTCTTGTATAATTTTTGATTAACATTAAATGAAGCGAGCAGAACCAATCGTGTTCTAACAGAAAACCTAATTTGTATGTATTATTTCATTAGTTTTGATGTTAGGCATTGTTTTTCGCCCCTGATCGAGTGTCTTATCTATTTGTTGAAGATCTTTGTTAATGTATTGGATCATCTCATCATAGTTGTTGATGGATACCTTCATACAGCCAGACTGACATTTATTAGAATGTAATATGGTTTACTGAAAATTTCTGTTTAAATTTAGACTGCAGAGAATCAGCAGGGTATTATACTTCACAGAAAGTAGTAGGTATAGGTTAAGCCCTGTATTTGGTCCAAATTATACATTTTATGACACAACAATAAGTTGTTGTGAAAAAACTGTTTAATGACCATCTTTTATCATTTGTAAATTATTTTTACATATGTGTCACCATTTCGACAAAACAGTGGCACATTTGACTATTTCAACAAGAAGTTAAAATTTTCTGTAGAACTACCTAATTTTTGCAGGTGTTTAATTCAATTATGATATGGATATGAGCACACAAAAACTTTAACTTAACCTTGGTCTTTGATTGATCTTTAAGTGTGCAAAGTTTGGTTCTGTTTTTTTTAAGTGATGTGTTTCGAAATTGACAAATGCATCAAATATTGTATCAATTGAAGTAATATGTTAGTATGTTTTCATATTAACAGCAATTCCTAAGTGCCATGTGATCATTGTAGAACCAATTTGACTGAAAAACTTATTTGAACCTTATAACCTCACAATACTTTGAGGCTGTTTATACAAATCCTGATATTTTTCCACCCATTCCCTTCACAATCCAAAACCGCCAGTGTAAACTTACAACTTGATGTCTATAATAGTATGTTGTAAACTGAAGTCATTCTTTTGAATCTTGGCTAAGATAATGAACACAAGATAAACAAGTCACAAAAAGAAATGATATAATTGGTTTTCAAAATTTTCATTTTGCCAGACAGTAAGATATTTTGAATAGGTGATGAGGATTGAGCTAATTTTAGAGTTTTTTGCTTTGTTTTGTAACCTTGCTTAAACTGTGTTTTGACTAAATTTGCAAATTAAATAGGTGTTAATTATGCTTTTAGAGCTAATTGAAATAAAGGCAGAGAATCAATTTTATTTCTTTCAGCCATACAACCAGAACTTTTTTCTACCCTTAACAACTGTGTAAATTGGCTTTATTATAAGAAATAGCATGCCACTAGAGCAATTTGAAGAGTCTCTGGTTACTGTCGAAAAGTTGCGACATAATACAGTAAAAGATTATATATACATTAACACAAATTGAACTCCTACAATAAAGAGTCAAACAAGGGTTGATTTAGTTTATTTTGGTCAATATAGTTAATTCTGCAGGGTGTGAATATTACAGACCAGTTTATGTTGTATTTTATCTCACTTTGGAGAATAAATAAATTGAAAACTTCCCAACACACATAAATTGTTTGTCACTGGGTAAAGCATTTTGAGTTCTCAATTCCAGACAATTAATTCTTTTCCTGATGTAAGGCCAAAGCTGCATATATATTTGTTTTATACATATATTGTGTAAATATGCTGTCATGATTTACAAGAAAAAGTTTCACAGGCCCAATATGAAGAGGGTTATCTTTCGCCATCTTTTTTTGTGTCACCAACCTTCTACCATTCACATTTTGATCAAGTCCACTGAAACTCTCTGCCAATTATAACCAATCTTTAATGGAATGACCCTTTGGTGTTACCTTTTACAAATTTTATTAGCTGCACCCTACTCTGATGTAATTTGGGAATCACTTTAAAAAAAGAAAGTAGTTAATTTAAGTGAGGATTTGCTTGACTTTTCCCAGAACTCAAAATGGACCACTTAAATGGTCAGATTTTTTCAACTGCTGCAGAATCACTGCATGGCCTTACCTTTGATATCATTATGTTTGGCCCAACCTTGATAAGTTTGACCTGAACTTCTTAACCCAACTTATTTCTGGTAATGTTAAAAAGGATGAGACTAAGCAAACAAACATAAGATTGGCATATTTATAGTGCTCATTTGCCAAGAAAAGTTGGACTTTGGCTACATACAGGTGAATATCTACATGTAGTGTGTGAGTTAATATTCAATTTTGTAGCCATACTAATAATGCACTAAAACAAATTGTAATGGTCTAAACTTGTATAGGATAAGATAAAATATGACATAATTTGTAACATCTTGGACAAGTCCTATGCATCAGTTATTTGGTTAGATAAGCATACATTGTAGACGTCTTTATAAAAACATTTTTCTTTTCCAGCTGTATTATACAAGGAATCAATCAGAATTAGTTACAACTTCTCAGAGTTGTTAGTTATTCCTAAATACATTGATTCTTTATTCTTTGTATAGGGTGGTCATTTATAGCTCAACATTGGACAAAATTGGACTTAATTTGGCGTCTGAGGTTTGATTTGTCACGCAATTTGTAACTTTGTAGGAACTATTTGTTTATTGGTTTTTCTTGTACTGTATTCTTGAAATTAGCATGTATTATTTATATAAATGTTCTTATTGTAGAAGATTTTTATGTCCCGATTATCAGATTTAGTAGCTTATAAACAGTACCTTACAAGAACCTTATTTAGATTAAAATACATGTAGGTTGTTGAATACCATTCATTAAGGTTGATTTTTATAAGTCAGTGTGCAAGTGGTATACAAGTGTGTTCAACTTTTAATTTTCTAACCATTGTGATGCATCTAAGTACTCTGGTTGACATCAAGATACATGTAATGGTGTTTGAGAGGCAAAAGTCTTGGGCAACATTAACATTAGGCTGTGTCTTTTATTTTATTAGCTTTGTGTCAGGTCAAATTTTCAAAACCTACCCGCCTGTCCACACGAAAAACACACAAACACAAAATGAGAACAGCTTTGATTGCTTACATATTGCACTTATATAGCTTGTATTACCTGCATATATCTGCATCGATGATCAACGATAGTGCAATGTTTTAGGGGATGTTGAGATAATTCTTCTCAATACTACAATGGCATATAGAATAATTTCTGTGTTTGTTTTTGACATCAAAAGGCTTAAAACCCGCATGCTGACGCAAAACAAAAAAAAAAACACAACTTTGGCTTTATTATATTTTTATGATTCCACCTTTAGGCAATGAGCCCATTATAAGTTTTACTCTTTTCCATGTGTCCAAACGCCTGTCAATTTTTGTCAAAGAATTGATTTGATATCTGGTCGCATTACCAGGTTGAGTTATATTATGTCTCCCTCTTTCAGGTCAATCACATATCTACTTCCTGTTTGCCAAAATGCGGGCAACCATATTCCTTGGACAAAACATTGCATGAAACATTGACATACTTATGTCACTTGATAATGATAACTTATTTGATCCTGATTAGACAAAAGATTCTTTGTAAAATTGTTTGAGTTAAATATACCCACAGCCCAGGTGAACAATACATGTTCAACCCTCTGAACTTCTAGTTGTTCTAGCTCTTGAAGGAATTTTAGTCGTGCTCAATGGAGTGCAATTTAAATGTCGTGCACCAACATAAGAGCTGTAAATTAGGTGCATTTCTAGTTGATACTATTTATTTGATGAATTTCTTCAGGTATTCCTGTTTAATAAAGACTGTCATAAGGAACTTATAGTTACAAAAATAATGTACAACATGTTAAAGGTGACAGCATTTCAGCAAATGAATCAATAGATGTAGAACTGCATTGTCATGTGAATGTTGTTGGAACCATTATGGGCCCTATAACTGATACCCATCAAAGTTAATGGAACATGCACTATTGCATCAAATGAGAGTTTTAAGTTTACTAGTCATGAAACAGTTTTCCAGAGGGAAATTGGGATTGATAAATGCTGTATTCTTTATGTTAAAAATATTCAGACAGAAGTACTTTTTAACAATTCATTGAAATTGGTCTAAAATCAGATCTTTTGAATTCTAGAAGTGCTTTTCATTCATTCTTTTCTTTTAATCTAAAACTTGATTTATTTAAACAAAATTTACAGTTCTAAGTGTATGCATTTTTTCTTGTATTCGTTAAAAACAAATAAGTGTAAAGATAGCATACAAAATGAAGTTAATGAATCATTTAAAGCAGTATTTCTCCTAAAAAACAAGAAGTATCTTTATAAAGGGTGTCAAACGACATATTGTCAATTATTTTTATTCAAGTTTGTAACCAACCAAATCAATATGGCAAAACAAAAAAGACAATAAAAATGAGTCTTTTGATGTCTGTAGAATGAAGTGTTGAAATAATACACACTTTATTAAGTGAGATTACGTTATAGCACCATAACTTAAGTTGAGAATTGATCACAATTCCTGTATCAACCATAAAATATGCTTGATTACGTTTTGTTGTATCAGAGATGATTTGATTTGATATATCGTTATTAGAAACAGACAGCAAATCATAGCAGAGAAAATTGCCCAGAATAGACGGTGCCAAAATACTTTCACCTCATAATCAGAGTTCTACAAAATAAGCAATTTTATTGATTGTGGAGCTACATGCTTGACAATGAACTGATGTGCTAATGAGAAAATTATTCACAGACTTACAAACTTGATGTCATTTTTAGCCCAGTTCTATTTATGATGTGAAAATCAACATTTTGGTTTCTGGATGAAATCTCTTAAAGGCTATTTCAAATTTTATAAGCATCAATTCACATTTGGAAATGAAAACCAAAACATTTAGCAACAGATTTTAACTATGACTGGAAAATGGGAGGGTCAGAAAATTTTAGCCTTCTGTAACTGCCATATGCCTTTTGTTTTTCTGAATCCACAAAAGGGTTCTTTAGGTTCAGGGAGTGTGACCTATACCATCATATACAGAACTTGTGAATGACCTTCAGGATGGTCAACACACCACATTCAGACATAGTTGAACATAGGACTTAATAAATTGGAAGGGTTCTCGATTGTTTCCTTAAGGAATTTTATCTCTTGATCTGTCAGACAGCATGGCTTCCACAGATTGACTTTACTGGTAGAACATTATTGTTTAATATTCAAGATAATATTATCTCAAAAAACAAAAGAGAGAAATTATTAGAAAGACAATATTCTCACAATCTTTGTTCATCTTTTTTACTTAGCATGGCATAATATTACAAGGTGTCTGGCTGTCAACACCCTCTTGTTGTTGTACAATATCCTGTGAAGTGAAATGCATTTGGAGTATTCTAAAGGGGAATAATTCTTTCAAAGGGGAAGAAGGCATTTATTTGTTTTTTTAAAAGGATATAGGGATCATATAGCTGAGAGATTCCTTGGGTTACTTTCACTTTCAAATTTTCACTTTTTTGTGATCAAATTGTTGTTTTTTGAAAGAAAATAATTTTAACATTTATTTACTCAAGTATTATACAATTTCAATACTTACACAAAGGATAGAAATTTTCCGAAATTGTATTCTCATGAAACATTACTGCAAGCATTCATTAGAGAGGTATCATCTTTTTGCTTGTATTTTGTTAAGTATATTGATTGTGATCTAGGTACCTCCTAATCAAATTCGGTGAATTTCTGTTTTTTAAGTTAATCTGTTACTGCTTTTGTCTCTTTGATTTTTTTCCTTTGATAACTCATTGGGGGAGGGTTGGGACCCAATTAAACTGAAGTTAACCACATCAAATGTCTCATGTGACTGTCAGGAGTTGTGGTCATAGGTTTTTTGTGTGTAAAATGTTTTGTTTTGTGCACTTTTTAATAATATCAGGCAAGAGCAGTTTTATTTTCTTTATGTATGTTTTGTTTATTTGGGTGATATAAAGCTTTTCATAAGGAGTGGTATTCCATCCTTGAGGGCTGTTTGGAGACCTCTAGATTTGCAAATTCCCTCTTCTCATAGTATTTGGCCCCATATGTTTTCTATGGATTATTGCAACACAATATCTGTTAACCTGGGAGCATAGTTGAGTGGTTTTAATACTAAATAGTGGAGTGTTTTTTTACCTTATCAATCCTCCTATAGACATGCTAGGTTTAACTATGAGAGAACTTTATCATGGATAACATTAACTTTTCTTTGACTCCAGAAAATTATTGATTTTTTATTGCTGTCAAATTTAATTCTTTTTTTAACTAATATTGCAAGGATAATTTTGATCATGTCAGTCATTTTTTCCACTGAATTAGTGATTGATTGTTTGAAAAATGTTTTACAGTTGTCATATGGGATTTTATTTACAGCTTTGCAAATATTTTTATTTATTGAAGTGAAACATTCTTATCCTTAAGGGGAATGTATTTGGATCCGAGTCTCTCGGAGGAATCTGATTTCCTGACAATTAACATCTATCTGCCATATGTGTTAGTCTACCGGTTAATCGACAAACAAAGAAAATAAAATGTTTGCATGAATTATCATCAAAATTGATTGACATTTATGGCATCCACAAGTGAAAATAAATAACCGAAGTTGTTTAGTTTGATCAGGTTAACATGGCAGTTTCTATCAGTTTGTTAGTAGAGTCGTAACTTCATCTCACAAGGATGACAAAATTAGCTTCAAGTGTAAGTCCGATCAACTTCTGCGCTGAGAAAGTAATTCACTTAAATGCCGTCTAGATTAAAATGCTAGGATGGCGGGGATGCTAAGTTAGACATATCTTTGAATGCTTGACTTCAGACTATATTCAGCAAGTGGTGGATTTTCGTATTCCGTGTTTAATTGGTCAATTTGTTGTATTGATTATTACTTAACCTGCTTAGAGGATTTCAATTCTGCACATTATTGTAATTATTTAGAGAATAAACAAAACAATTTGTAGCCTAAATACATTTAAGGCTTCCCTCTTTGACATTTTTATTCCTTTTATTGCTTAAATTAAATTGGAAACTTTGCTGCTTGAAAGGTTTGCATTTAAGATCCATTTGTTTTAATGTTTCTTGCATTGCAAATCAAAAGAGAGCAATATTTCTATTGAGAATGTGTTATTTAAAAGCAAATATGTTTGAGGTTCAAGAAACCTTGAAGATTTTTAATGAGCGATAAAAATTACATATTAGTCATTCTATTCTCTCAAATATTCCATCAGTATCATCTAATGTGTAAATTTGTGAACATGGCTTTTATTCTTCATTTTGTGAAAAGGGAAGGGTGTAGTGTGTTAACAGGTCTTGAAGACCATTACAACAAGTATTTGTTTTATGGCTGTAACAAATTGCTTTTATCATTTACAATCTAAGATTTGATGAAGTTCCAGCAACATCTGGTCACTTCCTGGTATTTTATAAATACTTTCTTTTTAACTTCAGCTCTGCATTTCAGATTTTTAGCTAAAACATTTTTTTATTTTTTAGCATCCCTGTTTGGTGATGTCTTTCTCCGACCTGATCACCTGAATGTACCAATGTCTCCAAAATTAGGTCGTAATGTCCGCAGCATGGCTAAAGAAGAAGAAATGAAAAGAGCAGCATTTGTTTATCATTTCCTGTCCAATCAAATGGACGATGTATGAAGTATTTTAGAGGAAGTTTTTGTTCCAAAAGACAGCTTTTTATGTTGTGTGTCATTTCAAAGGAGTGATGTGAATTAAAACAGATCTGATCTAATTCCAACCAAATTGAAAGCAGTATAAAAACATCTGTTGCTGGATGATATTGCATGTGTCTGTAAATTTAGATGGTTGATGTATGTGTTCACATTTATTGAATATAATATTTGTGATTGGAAAATAAAATTAATAACAATGTTTATGTATTTTAGAAAAACATCTGGGTTTTTTGTGTTTGTCACTCATGCACAAATGTGCTGACTTTGCAATTTCAATATCTGTGATAAACAAATGTAAAAAAGTGTAGGTTATTAGTGATCTATGTGTACTGTCAGAAATTTACTTTATTTCTTGAAAATTTATTCAGTTTACATTAAGAAAAGACTGATTTGTAGCTAATTCTGTTTCATTGTATGAAAAGAATGCCAAATTGTATGTTAAAGTAGCCTGCTCAGATGAAAGTGGGAAAATACTTTACTTTGTTAACATGCACAGTAAACCTGGGATGATACACTTTGTAATATGGATATCTATGTATATCAAATATTGATCAGAATAAGGCTTTAGCAGTACATGTTTAGTTTTGAAAGGTCTGTTCTTACAGTATGTTATTTCTTGATTCTCCATTCGAATGAGGTAAAATATTAGTGTAACAAGTAAAATTAATTTTGAAATCAAGTTATTTGCTTGTGATGTCCTTCAAATAGAAAACCAAATGTGAAAATTTTAAATAGTTTGGTATTATAGTACTTTTTTTCATAATAAATTTAGAATCTCTAGTCTAATTCTTCAAAATAATGGTTCTCTTCATAGAGAAAGATTTTAGAATTTTCAAAATGTATTTCAAAATTTTTTATCAATAGAGCAGATTGGTTCTGTAAATATAAGTCAGATATTTTAATGATGATCAATACATGAAGTTTTTGTTATGACAAAAAACCCAAGAGAATACCCTGGTATATATTTTGATAGAAAATGTATTGCATAATGACATAGAAGGGCCCAGCATGGTGCCACATGTTTAAATGGTAATCTTTGTGAGAAACTCAGTCAAACCTCATGTTCCAAAGTTAGATAAATTTCTTTTCAAATCAATTTTTCAGTTTTATAGAATTTTTCAAATCATTGAGTTTTCCTTCAATGCAAAAAAATCTGGTTATTTGATTGGTCATATTTTTATTTAAGGAAATCCCAAAATTGAGATTTTTTATTTTCAATTTTCTTAGTGTAAAAAATTACCAAATGGATAGTTATAGTCTATTCACTTAAAGATTTCTACTGTTTGCAGTTACAGTTTTTATATTTTGTATACTTACTTGGATTTGCCATTTAGTCTTTTTGTGGTCAGCAAAACCATCCTTATTTAGATATTTTAAGTTGAGGTTGACAAATTTTAGATGACTGGTCCTCTAAAGATATTACTACTAACCACAAATACCTTAATAAAGAAATCCATCCATGACTGGTTGTGATGCATGTAGCTCAGCAGCACAGTTCATAAAATATACAATCACATTGTTTATATGCTATTAGTACATTTTACGGTAAAGCTTCAAATTGCTTGAAATAGAAGAGCTTTGGCTTTTGGGGAGTAGTATTATTAAATGTATTTTTAAACTTTAAAACTTACACTTGGACAATGCTTAAGACAATAGTGCAAATAATTTGCTGCTTTTCATTTTTTAAAATTGTCCATTTCACTTCAACTTCTGTTTTCAGAAATTACTATTATATTGCTAATGTCAACTATGAAATTTTGTGACCTTCTTTTAGTCCTTTTGGTTGAATATGTAGAATTTATCATTTATAAATGTATTAGTTTGTGATACCAATGTTTTGGTAGAAACAATGGATATGTAGTCATGATATCTTGATTTACTGCTTTATGTGTTGTACTTTTAAAACTTTATTTATATGAGTTTAAAGATAATGCATTCTTTTACAGTTAACTAATAATATTTAATTTTGAAAATTGGCTGTATCAAAGAGGTACAAAAAATCTCACAAAAATATTTTTTATGAAGATTTTACTCTTAAGTCTTGAGAATTTAAAAGTAGGCTTCTTACATATTTGTTTCCCTAGCATATTATCTATAACAATGAACAAAGCAAGGAATTTTGTTCTACAACTAAAGTTTTCATTTCATACATTCATTTTAGTCTAATACAGCTTTTCACTACTAGTTTGCTGTTAATTAAGAATTTTTTGACTGCAGTTAATCCCCATCTATATACTATATACTTGTTCCTTATAGTATTATTATTCATGGTTCCCACAGGACCAGGAAATTAGGGAAAGACCTGGAGTTTCATTTTGGATTTTCAGGCCTTGGAAAAGTCCTTCAGATTCAGAAAAATCTTGACAAATCTTGAAAAACAACTGGATTTGCTTTTTTCTCCTAAATCATTATATTTCATTAGATCAACTTTGGATGGTTAGCCTGACCATTCAGAAATCATTATTTAATTTCCTTACTGTTTTTTTTATAATGGTTAACACAAAAGGTAACTTGATATTGAATCTAGCTATGTCTCCTGTTTTGATGTTTTGAGCATTTTGAGAAACAGTATTTGTAAGCATGTTCTGTTTTATGTTTGAAATGACAAAGGGGTCCTTGAAAATCACAAGAAAGTGCAGGAAAAGTACTAGAATTGGAGTTTCTCATTTGTTGTGGGAGCCCGGGTTATTGTATAACATGTAGTAGAAGTTGTATGCCAACAATGTGTAGTTTGTATTCTATAGACAAGATTTAATCTGTTTTCACTGCATTACCATCAGGTTTAATTTAAACACACAAGAAGTAAGTACATGATTTATTAGTTCAAATGTTTAAAACTGATTCAGTTATTTATAATTGATTTAAAGACAGCATAGGACTCTCTTTTCACTATCTTACTTAAATGAACCTTTGAAAGGTTGTTTAAAAAATATTGATCTTTCTCCAGTGAATCTACATAAAACCATTTGTAGAATGCCAGTTGACCTACCATTTTATAATCTCTAGGTCAGACCCTTCATGTTCAGACCATTCTAAATAAAGATTCTCACTAGAATATTAAGTGAAAACACAGTCCTACCATGTTTAAAATTCTTAGTCCCTAAAAAACAGTCAAAGCCATATGCAAGTAATCCAAACTTAACCACTGAAAGTTTTGTACAGATCAGAAAAGTGTTCAAGTTTGAAATAAAGTCTCTCTGGCATTTATCCCATATCTTTTCATTTTCATATTGTTAAGTTGGAACATATTTTGTTGTTCCAGAAAAGGAAAGTCGGCTTTAGTAAATAATTTCAGCCCTGTTGGTTTTTGTAAAATATATGTTCCTCAAACTCTGTTCAGGTCACCATAACAAAATCTTTATTTTCATCTTATCAGATTCATGTTGTACCAACAAGTTTCCCAGGATCTACATGCAATTTTTTTGGGCTGTAGCTAATTTTAATTAGGTTGATCAGCATTTCATTGCTTAATTGTACAACTTGGTTTTTTCGTGGCAACAAACTTTTTTAAAGAAGCAGTAATGCTTAATTCCCTTGTTTTTTGCAATTTTCAGACAAATTGACTGGTTTTTACTAATGCCACATGTAAATTAACAGACTTTTGCCAAAAGACATCATATCAAGTTTAGGGTCTGAAGTAGTTTCTAAGCAATCATTTTATTTAAAGCAGCAAAATCAGTCAGTTGTAGAATTAGAGAAACGAAATCGTACATTGTTAGCTTTTGATAATTTCATTTTCTAGTCTCCATAGTAAATATTTAAATCCTATTATTTCTTACCAAGCTTAAAACCTGAAGAATTGACTATCTTGACTTTAGAATGGCTATAAATGTAAGATTGTTTTTGTACATGGTGTAAACAATGCTTTCTTAAGATATTCTATATCTATAAATTATATAACATGAATACCATCTATATAGTCAATACTGTCAATTTCAGTTTCAGCTGTATATCTGCAGTAGATGGACATTTAAGTCTAAGAATAAAGGAATACTGAAAAATTTATTCAGAATTATACTTTCTTATGTAAAACATGCACAGGTGTGTATATAAGTTCAGGTACTGCAGTAAAACAAATAACCGTCCGACTGAGAGCATTTATTTGCTGTGTAGGATGTTAAAAACCATCAACCACCGTAAAACAAATAATAAAGTAGAAAAAGTATTTTCATATATGCCTAAATTATTTGAGAAAGCAAAACTGATTATAGTCGTTAATCGAAATCGGGACATGGTTTCTGATTATTCTGATTAATCAATTGTCTTTTTCATACCGATTCCCAACACTAAGCCACACAATTTGTCTGATATCTTGTCTTCAGATATTTTTAAGAAGGTGTTCAAGTCACTTAAGCAGCGGTGATTCAACTGTTGTCATAAAGTAAACTGTTTAATTTTTATTTCATATACCCTGATGGTATTGCTCTGAGAATAAAACATGTTAGTTTGTCTAATTTCATAAAGACATGTTCTGTAAAAATACTATAAAAAGTTTATAAATATGGTTAAATATAATTTGATATTTTATTGGGAGTTAAAATGATTTATGGTTATTTTAAAGCATCTACATTATCATCTATTTTATTTCAGTATTGAATGTATTAATAGGTCACACATTTTCCTTGTTAGCTGTAAATATTCCATGATATATTTATATCATATGGTTTGAATCAAATCATCATTATTTATTCAGCTTATATAAGTAAAACATATAAAGTTTGTGTGTCTTGTATTTTAAACCATTAACTAAATCAATTTATATATTTATCACAATTTATTAATGATTTCTTTCATGTGTCCTCTTATTGCTTATAGTGAGCTTCATCTTAAGTTTGTTAGCTCCCAGTGTTTTATATTGGTGGTCATGCATCATTGAAGGCAAACTAAAAGTTTGATAAACTATGATCTTCTAATTTTTTTTCTCTTTGGACATTTCTATTTCAATGTACAGAATCAGTCAGTAGATATTTGTCCTAGGTTATTTGTTACAAGTTTAAAATTTATCTGCAATCAAAACAGACATGGTGATCTTGTAGCATATCTAATGAAGGTGTAACCAAAAACGTGCTTTTTATGCAGATGAACTCCTCAATTTGGTCTACAAATGTTGCAACCATGAAGCTCAATGATGTTTTTTGTTATGTATAAGTTGGACATAGTTATATAGGGTTATTGCACGAATATTGGTAAATATTGTCCCTAGTAAAATATTATATTGCACGAGATTGTGAGTGCAATTAATATTCTACGAGGGATAATATTTATCAATATTCATGCAATAACCCTTTTATTGTATAGCAAACCCGTTAAAATGCTAAAAACATCAATTTATACATCAATTTACAGAGCAATATTGCACTGCATGCAATATCATGGTATATTGCACGCTAACATTTAGTTAGGTTCTACAGGGAATATAACATTGCTATACAATAAAACATTTTATTGCAATGTTTCAGTCATTATAACAATATTTACACTGTTTGGACTTTATATGTCAAATGCTGCTGATGAGAGGTTTGAAACACATTTCCAGCATAGCAAAGTTCACAATACTTGTATAAACTGTGTAAACCACTGAGTTGATGCAACTGCAAAGGTCCCTGAAGGTAATCAACAGCCCAGTGTCAGACTTGTCTGACATGAATGTTTTATAGAAATTTATTCTATTCATTCAAATTCTTAATCCCTGAAATTAAGAGGCTTCATTTCTTATATTGCACATGATAGGTGTTGTTTCCCTTTGATTTGGCTTCTTATTTTGCTTTGATTGGAAATAAGTGCTTCTTTCTACAATGTTTGAATCTATGACTTCCTATGTTTTTTTTGCTTCTGTTATATCTAAATGGAAATGTCAAGAACATATCAAGGCAGAACATGACACATGTAAAATTTTGTAGACTTGAAAAGTTCCTTTTTTGATTCTTTCGGATTCTGTTAAGGATTATGCCAGGCAATGAGCGAAACTCTAAGAAGAGGAACTAGTTATCCTTGCTGAATGGGTAAAGGCTGTGAGGTCTTTTATACAAATAAAAATCCACAAGTTGAGATGATATATGAATACATATACTAAATCGGATTTTAAAAATCTGAATGTTGCCAGACATCTCCCTAAACTACATGACAAAAATGTTGTCATTCCTGCTGACAAAGCCCCCAACAACCTTTTTTTTTGTGTGTAAATCATATTACACCTATTTCCAAATTACTGACAGTTATTTTATCAACAGTAAAACGGCTTTAGAATTATCGTGAAACAAACCTTCTAGATGTAGCACGAATCAAATGTGGATTTAAAAAAAATCCAATGATCTTCTAGAATGCCTTAAATCAAGGTCCCTTAAACCCTTTCCCTTTTAAAAGCATCAAAACATTTGATTTCTCCTACCTACATACAACTATTCCCCATTCAAAACTCAAAGAAAACTGAAAATCTTTGGTTCACCTTTGTTTCATTAAAAAAAAGAAAACACAGCTAACAATATTGGTCTAGGGAGGAACAAACCTTATTTTGTTAATGACCACTCTGGTTGTAATAAAAAGTACTCTGAAGAAGATATTAACAGAATGCTTTATTAACAGATTGACAAAATTTGTTTAGCATAAAAACAAAAACATGGGAAGTCTGATATCCAATAATCCAAATGACCAATTGACCTCTTTCCAATTAACTCTGAATTACCTCCCTTGATTTAAAACTATGGCTATCATCTCTATTAGATCCTATGGGAGTACTACTACTAATCCTTTTTTATATTGCCCCAATAAACAACTTCACCTGTGCAACCGATCATCAAAATACCTGCCTGAGGGTAAACTCACACCTGTCATTAATTGGTAAGATATGATTAGGTTAGCAGGTAAAAATTTTGATAATTAACCAGAAGTCCCATAGACAGTAATCTTAGGATAGCCGTAGAAAGTTAACAGCCTCTTGTTTACACGAAAAAGATCAGTCTTCATTGTTGAATATTTGGATATTCCTTATCTGCCGATATATTAGTGTTGCCAGCCGTAAAATGTTTGGAGTGATGACTTCAATGGAAGGAGCAACTTCTAAACGAGTAAGCGCTGTCAAGAAAACTGTTTAATTTAAAACATGTTCTTGAAAAACATATGAGCGGTGAGATGTATACGTCATAAACCGGGACAGCTGGAATGTTACTTCAATTGAACAGCAAACTGAAGTCATTACTAGTAGATAGTGTGAAGCCTTCCCCTACTCTCTAATTTAAGAAGAGGATCCAGGTATGATTATAGAAAAAGGAGATTTATGATTGTCTATCAGACAGCCTTCCAAAACATATAGATTACAAACATGTACAAATTGTCCTAATATAAGGCCTTCTATAATGGATACATATCAACTCTTTAAGACAAGCTGTAAAAGGCACCAAAAATAAAATGCTTATGATATTCAAATGTAAGAACTATCAGCCAAATAAGTATGCACTGTAAAACACTTGAACATAAAACTGCGACATCAACTGAACTACAGGTTCCCTGCTTGGGACAGGCACATCTTAAATTTTAATCTCATAGTTTGTCTGCAATTTGCAAACAACAGCAAAAATTATGAAACTGTTAGACCAAAACTAGATAACTGCTGACCGTTGATTACTTCTTCCCGTGATGTTACGCGGTGATTTACTTGTGTGTGATCTTTTGTATAGTTGTTGTTTGGTCATGGTGCTGGCTTTTATTCTTGTAACGGTTTGTGATTTATTACACTAATATACCCTTGCTCATAAATATGGAATATTTTTATTTTCTACCTTACATTAGAAGAAGGTATGGTTAGACTTTTTCCAGTAAAATTCTTATAAGGAAATAGCAGATAATGCAGAATGATATTAGATGATAGTTAAATAATAAAATTGGTTGAAATAAAACCTTTGAAAGCAATTAAATCCGGAATACAAAATTAGCATTGTTTCACAAAAATATGGGTTTCAAAACTCATAAAACTAGCCATCGGACGAAAATCTTAAATCGGACACTTTTGTAGCTTGAGGTAAAATAATGAGATTTGTGGAAAGATTTTTTTGTATTCTGGCTCATTGTTTTTGCTTGCAAGTCTCTAAAGTTGAATTTTGGACTCAGAAAATGTCAATATTCCCTATCTATGACCAAGTGTATATCGTTGAATTGTTTTACTTTCAAACTTTACGTTGAATACTACATGAACAAATATCGATGTCAAATGCTTTTTTGACAACACGAAACAGCGGTCTTTGTCGGGATAAATTATCGCGTTTATAAATATAAAATGAGATATAGAAATCAGGCATGAATATATTTAACTTACTATGTGAATTCTATTTTACAAATAGTGCGTTCTAAGAGGAATTTCTGAACTTTTATCAATAATTTTCGAATGGCCTGTGGTCTACTTCCAAAGACATGCTTGGTAGATTTATCAAAAACAAATTGATAGTCTTAAACAACTTTAAAGCGAAGTTAGATTTTTCCGAATTTGAAAATTCTTTTGAAACTTTAACTATAAATCCCCGTATATTAAGTAAATAATGCCTCTGCTGGTGGACTATCTAACTGATGAGATCTGAATGTACCCTTAAAGATAAGTTTGTTCCAGTACTAAGTCATGCTATTTTGCCCACGCACTTTTATAACATAAATAAAGGATGGATAACAAAGGTGCGGTCAAAAATATCATGTATGCATTAATTGTTCTTGGTGGGTTAATACCAGTTGGTCTGTGTTCTTTGATGAATTTTACGGATAGAGAACAATATGAGAATAAGTCAGACAGTGATGCAGTATGATCTGCATATTCTATCTTTCTGACGTATGAAATAAATTGCATATTTATTGCAAACAGGACGTCATTCACAACAACAGTAATTAAAACGCAATAAAAAAAAACCTTTTAAATGTGTTTTGCGTTAATGAAAAAATCTAACATTAATTACATAAAACATACACTGCTTATCATTTCTTAATTTTTAAACATGATACTTTGCATCTACTTTTCGTTAAATACTGTAATAAGTCGTACGAATATAATGGTATTAACTATTTTCGGAGTGTTGGAAATTATTGTTGATGTTAAGATAAATAACTCGCTGTTGACAGACCACTTGAAACCATAAAACTTTTTATTTTTCCACCCTTTATACTGCACTTCCCCCATAACCCTATTAAACAGAAATTTTTATATTTCATTGCGTGGGCTTTTGATAAAACAGATAAAAAATATATTTGCAAATCGAGGTTTTTTCTAGGATGAAAAAGCTTACTACAAAATATGCATTTACTAGACTTATGAGGAGACGACAAATTCAGTTATTTTTTTCTTGGCGATATTTACATCAGGTTTTGCGATGAAATATAACGACAGGTTGTAGGAATTCCAACGGACAGTAGCTGTGATCCTTTAGTACATTAATTATTCCTTTTCTGTTATAAATCCCGGTTTGTGGTCAAACACCATGAAGATCCTTCCAAATCCCATTTTTAGATAAATTGATAATACTTATCGCTATCTTTTCGATATCTTAGCAATTAATAACAGAGACTTCACAAAATAGGTTTCTACCATTTACGGAAGAGAACTGATTTTTAATATATCTAATCAGGACAGCAGCAACTTTTTAACAAGGGAAATTAAAACTAAAACATGCGTCAAGAGAGATGATTCTTCATTTTACAATGTATGTTCTACTTTGTATGACAAACGGTGTATATATATTTCTTAACATCTTTTAATATTGTGTTCTGTAGAACAAACTTTAACCATATAGAAACAAGTATAGATGCGGTTTGATTGTCTTCGAGATATCCAACTTATACGTGTAAATAAAATATGTCTACAGGTTGCCCTAATGTCTTAATATTGGACACATATCCACACCTTACATCAAGCCGTAGAAGGCCCACAAAAAATAAAATGTGATGATATTCAAATGCCGACCAAGTAAGTATACAGTTTTAAACATTAAAACATTAAAAACAACGACATCCACTTGATTACATGTTCCTGGCTTGGGACATGCACATAAAGTATGTGGCAAGGTTAACATATTTCTGAGTAAATCACATTTCCCCTAACTGGACAGTGGTGTGACAAAATATTTTTCTATATTAGGTAAGGGAGAACCAGATATTTTGTCAACAGTTTTTGGTTTAGAACTACTAGCTGACAGAAACGGGGAATTTTTTCGGTATATCATGTTATCTATTGTTGTATTTATTATTGACTACGTATTTGATGTTGACAGAATGGAATCGTGTATAAATAGGTTTTAAGTTTTGTATTCATCTCATTTTGTCACACCACTGTCCGAGGTTAAGGAAGGGTTACGCGCTTACAAACATGTCTAACCCCCACTACATACTTTATGTGCCTGTTCCAAGCAAAAAATTGATGTAGTTCTTTTGATGCTTTGTTTTACTCGTTTTACATTGTTGTCACTTGATTTGCCGATTATTGTTACATTTGTATATCATCACATTTGATTTCTGGTCCTTTTAAAGATTCTTTTACGGTGTGGATCTTTGTCCATTGTTGAACGCCTAAATGTCACCTGTATATATTGGATGGGATAGACAATCATATCACACCTTCTTATACTATATCTGTAAGTTACAACCTTTGTCCAAAACAATTTTCAAAAGATTCCAACCCAAAAAAGTAACTCTGCTGGTGGATCATATCCCCAAGGGTATTCACCAGCCCAGTAGCAGACTCGTCTGACATGAAACTTATCAAACAATGTTTTACAGAAATTTGCTGCATTTCCTTAAATTCTAAAGCACTGAAAATACGGAAAGGCTTCGAAGAGTTTTTACTTAATAATTGTCCCTGCCGTCGGATTTGGCTTCCTATTTCAATTTTTTCCGATTTAAGTGCTTTTTGTGCTAAGTTTAGATTGTCTTCCAGTGTTTCGGTTCTAATGCTACTGATGAGAGGTTACTCTTTTAAATGTACATATAACATACCCAAAATTTTCCATATTTATTCAACATTGGTAATTTTGTATTTTAAATCAGACAT
>JARWCS010333918.1:0-11977 GCA_034783895.1 Geukensia demissa | reverse complement strand
GTGTAAAATAACCAAGGGGTAGAGAAAAATTCTTACTTCAGACGACGGACACGACCATGGCCAAAACAATAACAGAAAACAATGCACTACACAGAAACTAATAAAAATAGCCGAAGCAACACTGACCAAATGAAAATTTAAGCAAGATCAGGTGCTTCGGAAGAGTAATTAGCTCTTGCTCCTCTCGTGACATCCTGCATTGTACCCGGAAGTCAAAGCAGGTGGTAAGTGTCGATCGGTTGTCAACCGGTAAAGGAAGGCAGATGCGGATCCAGATGTTGGAAAAGGAGGCCCACTTTTTGTGGACCTCATAAATTTTCACGATTAATAATGAAGATTAAGACCAACATGTACCCCAATTTTATTTTTAGCATTTTAACGATTCAAGGGGCACCCCTACTCCACCCTGAGGCCGCCCCTGGAAGGGAATGGAAGTTCAACAGTTGGAAGATATTCATTGTCATTTGTGAAATAAACAATTCCTATCGGTCAATCATGATTACTATCGAAGAATTTTTAGAATGAAGACTTTAGTCCGTCCATAAAATTACTTTAGAAGCTTTCCTGTGAGCAGCTACCCTAAATCAGCTAATCCTGATAGGAATCACAATTCCCGAATTGTCAACTGATGAATAAATTTACTATATAAAGGTGCGTTTAGTTTAGTGTGAAAGATGTTATCGTCATTGTCACCAATTTTCATGAAATCATTTCGTTTATTTAGGGAAACCTGATGTCAAAAGATCTAGCCATCTTTCATTTTCCCTCAAAGGCCCCTTCCAAAGTATGCCTCAAACGAATAAAGGAATGAATAGCAATAAACTGATGGATGTTAGTACCCATTGGAATGCCGACAATCTGTTGAAACAATTGAAAGGAAAATCTTTCGTCTTCAGAGTATCTTTTGTTCAAATCAGAGTGTTATTTCAAAGTAATGTTTCTCCCTTCCTTAAGCCCAAAATTTGTATACGCGTTTACCTTATTTTGTAAGAAAACAAAAATTAGCGTAAACTTTTATTTGTCATTTAAATTACAATGGGGAATAGGGCTGTTTGGGTTGAGAAGTCAAATGATTCAATGCTGTAACAAGAACATAAGTATCTCGATTCGATGTGTTTGAAAATGAAAAGGAAAGCATTTGACATAGCACTTAGAAAAAAAATCTACATATTGTATATCAACCTATATACTTTGATTTTTAGTGCATTAAAGTAACATAATGAACAACACAGACTTAAAGCATAGCTTTAGTTTTTATATAGGATTGTTTATTGATAAAAAGGAAATCATCTAAGGAATGTATGAAATTAGTATTACAGTTCACTTAGTTTAGTTTGTTGATAGTTTGTTAAACACATTTCTTTTACTTTTGGTGAATCCATCTATTATTTCATTGTAATTAATCTAAATAACACCATGGTCGTCAAACGTTGAAGGTTTGACTATAATTAGAACAAATTGCAGTTTATAGCTAATATCTTTGATTTCAAGAGAGATTGTTTTCCTTTATGGAAAACATAGATACAAAATAAAAGATAATCACATGAAAAGATATAAACGAGAATGATGATCAAGCGGTCTGGAGAGAAATAATTAGTAAAAGTATCAATGTTAATGTCTACGCCTGGTCTAGCTAAATATTGGAACTATTCTTCTTGTCGTCAAACAAAATCAACCATTAACCAATTTAAGAACCTACTACAAGTAGTTAAAATGTATTAACACTCAAGATATGATGTATGAAATATCAAACGAAGTCGTTTTATTTTAAATTCTGCTAAAAATAAGTATGCCCATAACTAATTACCATCGCTAAATAAAAGTATGTGAATTTTAGAAAAAATGTAAAAATCTGTAAACCAGTTCTGTTACCTGGGAGAAGGTTCTGTAACCTGCAGATCGGATTCTGTAACCTGCAGATCGGATTCTGTAACCTAAAGTCCAGTTCAGTTTCTGTCACATGTAGACCGGTTATTGTAACCTAAAGATCAGTACAGTTTCTGTTACCTGTAGACTGGTTAATGTAACTTGAAGACCGGGTTCAGTAACCTCTAGATCGGTTCTGTTACATATAGACTTGTTTTTATAATCTGAAACCAGGTTCTTTTACCTGAAAACGATATATGTAACCTGAAGAACGGTTTCTGTAACCTGAAGACCAATTATGTGACCTGTACACCAGTTTCTGTTATTTGTAGACCGGTTTCTTGTATATACAGATCGGTTTCCGTAATTTATTGACCATTATCTGTAAAATGTTAACTGGTCTGTAACATGTAGACCGGTTTCTGTAACTTGAAGACCAGTTTCTGTGACAAGGAAACCAGTTCTTGTTTTCTGTTGACCTGTTTATATAATCTAAGTACTAGCTTCTTTTACCTGCAGACGGTTTCTGAAAAATGTAGACTGGTTTCTTTTACCTGTAGACTGGTTCCTGTAACCTGTAGACCGGTTTCTGTTAGCTGAGATCGATTTCTGTACTTAACCAAATCATTGCAGTTAAAGGACAATACAACAGAACAGCCGTTAAAAAGATTCTGTCATATAATAACGAATTTTGTAGTAAAAAACTATGGTATACAGACTTGTTTTATGAAATTTAATATTTTTAATGACAAAATAAATTTTTGTAAGCAAATTTCTATTTCTTCTTGACCAAATTCAATTTCGTCAAATAGGTATGCAAATATAAACTCATTTGCATAGAAAATTGACTGTTGTTACCTGATATGGAATTTCAAAAACTGTTTTTAAGCAAAGTTTACAAAATCAAAATTTGGATATGCAAATTAATTCTTTGTAAGAAGGTCTCTCATTGGATGCAGCAACCATGAATCCCGAGGCCACCCCAAACCCACTAAGGCCCAGCTTAAGCACTGAGCAGTTGATTAGTAGGACTAGTCTCATCGGCGTCTCTAATCTTCTAAAATATCCTGTACTAGGGCCTCGGTGTATTTTCAACTCCAAGATTTATAGCTTTCCAAGCAGCTGTATCTTTTAAAACTTCCTGCAAAAGGCGCATGCTGTGAAATCTCATTGGTTACAGGAACGGAGGGAGGTTTTGATATCGATAACTGAACAAAGAATCGGTATTGAAATTTGTTACACAATATGTGAAAAAATTCTTTGAAAGGCATACATTTGTAAAATATATTACTAAATGACAGGTTTGACTTTTTTATTTGATTTTATTTTGATGATTCAAATCCCAACTGACCATTACCAAATAATGAGCTAACACCGCAAGTGTAGGTCAAACATTTGCATATATATTTGACAAAAATGAATTCTGTCAAGACAAAAATGACTCTTGTCAACAAAATGACTTCTGTCCAATGAAAATAATTTTATATGACAAAATTACGGTAACAAGAAGTTAATTGAAATTTGTCAACACAAAATTGAATTTTATGACAAAATATTATTTTGTCATAGTAGTTCCCAAATTTTTAGTATTCATTAGTACACAGAATCCAAACTAGGCTGATTTTAATACAAAATGGACATTTGTATCCTAGATATCTGATAGGTTAAAAATTTGTCCAATTCAAGATCATATTGTACGACAAAATTTGAATTTCTAGTATGATTTTTATCAATCCGAACTCAATTTTGTTGAGGAAACTCCCTTTTTAGGAACAAAACTCAATTTCGAGTACAAAACCACAACAGTCCCACTCGGCGCCCCGTTGTTTTGCCATACCCTTACCTTCCGACAGATAGCCAATTAGTGTTTTAAATTATTATTTTATAAAATTGTGAAAATATGTGCATTTCAGTAACCTACGACCACTCCTTTTAAAGTCAATCGTCGGTTATTGATCAACGCTTCTGAGCAATTATAGATGAACTATAAAGCATGATATATACAGAGGAACTGCCACTTACTTCTCGTTTATTTAATTTGCTCAGAATTTGTTTCTTTGACAGACTTTTATTATTCTTCACTTCGCTGTATGAAATATGTTTAATATATATTGTCCCTCAGAAATAAAACAATGGTTTGGGACGTTTTAGCAGATTTATAAGGAAATGCATTGTGACATTTATTGGCGGGCTATTGATAAACAGTTGTAAGTCGGAGTATGAGGGTTTATCACAGTGGTAATACAATTTCGTCCCCATTAATCTTCTATTGTTTCATTATTTGTCTTTAAAACAAAATCCAAAATAAGGAAAGTAGGATCCTATTTCTGTGGTATATTTGATCTTTTCTCGTCGTTCTAACAAGAGAAGGTGTAATGCAATTGATCATATCCCGCAGTTGTGGCATGTTTTGTGTAGTACAGCTTAGCAGCAACATCTTTAAGAGATTTAGTGAGATGAAGAGAGTTGTCGAGTTGTTTCATAGTTTGAATCTGTTGGAGGATTTACGATGCAATTTAGTCCCACCTGTTGTAATACAGCATGCGTTTGTTGGATTATTTATGCTACAGGTCCTTTCTAAGTTTGGTAGTCAAACCAAGATTCTGTGGGATTATGTGCGTGAAGACTTCTTGTATTTTTTGGGGGTTGTTGTTTGGTAGAATATACTCCCATTGTTTTTGGATGGCAGAGCAACATTGTATTGTGTGTTTTACTTATTCGTGGTAGTTTTTCCTGCAGTGGTAATGTTTAGGGGGAGCTGGAATATGCTTCCTATATTTTTAGAAACTCGATTTAAGTCATATTCATAACGATACAAAAATGTTCTGACTGCAAGTAATATAAATACCAACGTTTTGTATACTTTATAAATTATTCGACGATTAGGCAGATTACACATGGCCATAACAAGGAATGACTTATGGAGCGAGTCTTAGTGGTTGTTTTGTGCGCAGTTTTCTGTAGATATCGACCTCTTCATTTTTAGGAAAATCCATTATTTTGCAATTCTATTTGATTGTGTTGAAAGTTGGTTGTTATTTGTTATACTCATGAGATTTCAGCGTGATAGTGCGATACATCTAGTAACAATTATTAAATAGTATCGAAACATTTATTGCGTTAGAGCGAACATCTAAAAATAAACATCTAGAGAGTTTCGGATCAGTAGACTTTTATAAGTCAGTGGCTTGTTCTTGTACACAGTAATTCCCAAGAACATTGTAGGCAGACAAGCTTTCATAATTAATTCTCTTTATTTGAAAATTAATTATTAGTTTACCGGTAGCATAGTTGCACTATGGATCATACTTAAAATAGCCCCACTTTAACATATTATAGGAATTATTTGAAATCAACGGGAATAGTGCATTAGACCAAAAGTACAGGTTTACCAATATTAAATAAATATTTGGAAATTTATTATGCTGGACACCTATTTGAAGGAGAAACCATTCATCAGAAGCATTAGAATCAATGCATAGAAAGATAAGGACCTAAACATAGAAAAATGGAGTAAATTCCAGGACAAAAATATATAACAGTGGAGGAAAGAACCCAACTATAGACAAATGGAGTAAAGACCAGGATCTAAAAATAGAAAAATGGAATAAATACCAGAATCCAAGCATAAGAAATGGAGTAAAAACCAGGACCCAAATATAGAAAAATGGAGTAAATACCAGGACCCAAACATAGAAAAATGGGGTAAAGACCAGGACCAAAACACAGAAAAATGGAGTAAAGACCAGAATCCAAACATAGAAAAATGGAATAAATATCAGGCCCCAAATATAGAAAAATGGAGTAATGACCAGGACCCAAACATAGAAAAATGATGTAAAGTCCAGGACCCAAACATAGAAAAATGGGATAAAGACCAGGACCTTTACATAGAAAAATAGAGTAATGACTAGGACCCAGACATAAAAAAGAAAGAGTAATGACAAGTACCTTAACATAGAAAAATTGAGTAATGACCAGGACCCAAATATAGAAAATAGAGTAAAGACAAGGACCTTAACATAGAAAATAGAGTAGTGACAAGGACGTTAACATAGAAAATAGAGTAATGACAAGGACCTTAACATAGAAAATAGAGTAATGACCAGGACCTTAACATAGAAAATAGAGTAATGACCAGGACCTTAACATAGAAAATAGAGTAATGACAAGGACCTTAACATAGAAAAATGGGGTAATGACCAGGACCCAAACATAGGCTATCCAAGCAATCTGAAGTAAGAAGCCAAAACCAAGTAAAAAGGACATCATCCATTTGCAATACAAGAAAGGAAAGAAATCTGCAAAATTAAGGTTGAATTCGGTTTCTTTCAGTCGTAATTAATGTGGAATTCTGTACCACCAGTAAACCGATATTCTAACGGGCACAAAATTGTCCAAGTGGAGTAGATGTATCGCTAATTGTAGGCTATCTAACGATTTCAATTGAGTTAACTAGATATGTATGATGTCATTTAAGAAAAATTACTCTTAGTTGATCAAACAATTGTTGGGTTTCATCATTAAAGTTGCCATGTCATTTCCTGTTTTTATACCATCTCGATACCCTCTGAGTTATATTATTTGATTTATACAAGAGTTTTTTACTTATGAAATTTACGTCTGGGCTAATGGACGGCATTTTAATGTATGCCAAGGAAATCTTATCTTCCTGATGCTTGACCTATTTGCTAGATAATGTATGACTGTAACTAATGAAAATAGACGAGAACTAACATACCCCTCAAATTATTTGTCCAACTTGGACGTGGACAAATACGGTTCTTTCACATAACTTTTGGGAATACGAGATTTCCATTTGATTTGTTGCTGTTTGGACCGGTTATAAAGTTCGGAATCATATTTGTCCTTTCTTTTTTATGAAAAGCTTAAAAAATCAAAGATATTAATCCAAAAAGAAAAAATAAACAATAAACAAACATTGTATTTTCTCCTTGAGATATATCTAGAGGTGAATCATTCGATTGACAACACCAGACTTAAGCTTGCGATCAGTCTCATTATGTTATCAATGCGAAACCTGTATCTAAACAAGATATCTCAGTCAATGTTTCTAAGGCGGATAACTACATATAACAGTGATTGGAGAGCTTCATACCCCGCTTAAGACAATGTTATCAAAATATATTCTTTGTACGACATAACGGGGTTCAATTTTTCTTGAAACAGGGGTTAACTATTTCTTTTAAAATTTGGAAAAATGACAACCACGGAAAATATGTGGAAATCCTTGTTTTAAAAGGTTGCCAATTTTTTACCCTCAAATTTCCCATAAAATGCCGCAAGAACTTATGTATTTTTTTCTACAAGGCCACAGTTGTGATTTTCTTTGTTTTGCGTCCGCTTGCTAGTAGGTTTTTGGTTACTGAGGTAAAAACCAAGCATAAAATATTTTAGAAAATCTTTGGTTGAACAAGTAGGTGAAATGTTACATTATTTTATTTATGCATTATAATAATCTTTTAATTGGCTTGCTTTATAGATGCACAGATTGTAAATATAGATCAATTGCAAAAAAAAAACAACAAGATTTAGACCTTTATTAATTGTGTTAGTCTGCGTGGCATATATATCCTGAAGGCTGTGTGTTTTATTCTGTGTGAATTTTTCGTCCTGGCTGGATGGCAGTTTTCAAAAATTTGACTGGACGCAAATATTTGAGGCCAACTGTCTCAACATTGTTTATTTTATGACTTTTTGAGGTGTATATTACATTGAGATCATAACTGATGACGAGAATAGGTTAGCGCTCTACAACATAAAATTGATTCTGCACGATACATTCCAATACTGAATATGATTTTAAACAAACACCCTCCATTTTCAGGTTTTGCTGAATAGAATAAAAGATGACGTAATTAATTACATTATATTGAACGATGTTTACCTCAAATGATTTCTATTTCTCCAATATATAATTACTTTTGGCCATGTTTAAGATATATTGAAATATCATAATATTTCTGAAACAAAATTTTGGATTTGAGTGCTTCTTTTGCTATATTTGAATATTTGACTTCCTATGTTTCGGTTCTAATGCTACTGATGAGAGGTAACTCCTTGAAATGTACATATAGCATACCTAAATTTTCCATATTTATTTAACATTGGTAATTTTGTATTTTAACGATAAATCGTTGACAATCATCTGTCAGTTTTGTCTTCTTTTTGGAATTTCAGCTAAGAAGGAAGAATTTGATCTTCCTTCACTTTACTCGATTCCAAAGCATCACAAGTGTCCTTACAAGCAACGTTACATTGAAGGATCTGCCAAATGCTCCTCAAACCTCTTTCCAAGTTACTGACAGTTACTATATCAACACTAAGAAACGGGCTCCAGAGTTACTGTGAAACAAGCCATTCTAGAGGTGACGTAAATCAAATGGGGATTCTATAATTCCAAAGATCTGTTAGAATGCCCCAAATCTAGTTCCTTTACCTCTTGAAAAAGCATCAAAACATTTGATTTTTCCACCCTGTATACTACTTTTCCACTTCCACATTTAAAACTCAAAGCAAAATGAAGAGCTTTAGTTCATCTCTGTTTTGTTAAAAATAGATGACAAACGCAAATACAAATATTTGGTTCTAGAGAGGGTCAAACTTTATTTTGTTATTAACCACTCTGATTCTTACAAAAAGTACTCTAAAGATGACATTTGCAGAATGCTCGAGTTTTTGACTGACAACATTTTTGTAATGGTTGGCGGACGTGTGTTTCAACAAAACTGTCGGCTTTTCAATGTGGACCAACAGTGCACACCTTCTCGCCGATTTGTTCCTTTATTTGTATGAAACTGACTTCTTACAGACCCTTCTTCAGAGAAAGGAGAAAAAGTTGGCTGAATCTTTTGCTTTTATGATCCGCTTTGTAGATGCTGTCCTTTCTCAGAAAAACTCTTAATTTTGTGACTTTGTTGACCGCATGTATCCCATTGAACTTTAAATCAAAGATACTACAGAAAGAGAAACGTCTGCTTTCTCACTATTACCCGTTCAAAACTAGAAGGAAAATTAAAAGGTTTGATTCATCTTTGATTTGTTAAAATGATGGCAAACGCAGGTACAAAAATTTGGTTCTAGGAAGGGACATATCTTATTTTGTTATTAACCATTCTGATTCTTAAAAAGTACTTTGAAGATGACATTTGCGGAATAACAGATTTCTTGATTGAAAACATTTTTGTAAAGTTTGGTGGACAAAAGCTTCAACAGAATGTCGGCATTTCAATAGGACCAACTGTGCACCCGTTCTCCACAATTATTCCTTTAGTCGTATAAAGATGACTTTATAAAGAGCCTTTTGCATAGAAAGGTGAAAATGTTGGCTGAATCGTTTGGCTTCATGTTCCGCTATATAGATGATGTGCTTTCTCTGAATAACTTTAAATTTGGTGACTATGTTGACCGCATCTATACAATTGAACTTGAAATCAAAGATACCACAGAAACAGAAAGGTCTGCTTCATACCTTGACTTACATCTAAAAATGACAGTAAGGGCGGGTTAACAATAAAACTTTACGACAAGAGAGATGACTTTGATTTTCCCATCGTAAAAGTATTCGTTCATGTCTAGCAAAATTCCAGCCGCAACTGCATACGGAGTGTATATTTCTCAGTTGATAGGCTATTCCAGTGCTTGTGCTTCCTATCAGGATTTTATTGATAGAGGGTTGCAGCTGAAAAGAAAGCTACTGAACCGGGGGTTTCTCAGGGAAAGATTAGAGTGATCACTCCGAAAATTTTTCGGTCGCCATCATGATTTGATTGATCGGTACGAAATATCCATTTTACAAATGACAATGGATATCTTCCCACTGTCGTGACTACAAATACATTCCTATACCGGTTGTGACTACCATCGATTTAGACTATACACAGGCTTTGTCTACTGAGTAACACGACGGGTGCAACTAGTAGAGCAGGAGTTGCTTACCATTCCGGAGCAACTGAACTCACTCCTTTTTTTAAAGGTTAGTGTTACTCCAGCTTTAGTTTTCAGTGAAGTGTTGTGTTTTTTGTCCTTCCTTTCATTTTGTCGGCCAAGGCCTGTCTTCTGACGATTTCTGTCTGCTCCTTTGGTATCTTCGTATTCCTTTATCTATGTCTTTATTCCGAAATATTCTATTACTTTTGACAATTCTTTTGAAAGATTCTAAAACAATCATATTTTGGGGCCAAAACTGACCTTAGCACCCATATGTCTTTGCATATTGTGTGTTAATTGAGTCAACTGAAAATTATCTGGCCTATTCCATATATAGAAACATAGATAAAGTATCAGTGTGATGTAACTTCCTGTTATAGAAAATATATTCAGTTCATCAGACCCAGCATTGTAAATTGTCTTATAATCTAGGTTGATACATAATTTCGTCATTACGATAAGATCTTTCGTAGAAACTCAGCGTAATATATTGTTTCTCGATCAAGAACATCCCAGTGGTACTGATTACATAATTATCCTGACAAAAAATCGTTAACTAATATGCAGCCAAAAAGAAATTTATGCTCTCAATGTTTTCATTTTATTCGAAGTGATGAAATTAAGTTTCTTTTTATAGATCGATCCATTTGTTGCAAAGATTATCTTCTTTTTCAAATTTTACAACAGTAATAAAAATCCTTCCTTGCTGCTAATAGAAATTATACGGAGATATATTATATTGGGATATTAATTTTTATTATATATAATATCTTGTTTCGTGCCATTCAAAATATATGTTTAAGCCGTCAGCAATGGGAGCAACCTACTCATCTTGGTTATCGCAAAAGCAATATAACACGCGATTTACTATTTACCCATTAACAACAAATCTTACAATGGTAAGTTTTGTTTTTAATATTGACCAATTACAGGCATATCTTTGGTTTCCTCTCGACTTAAAAGGGGGTCAGATTTAGCTAATAACCATAAATCATAATTGGGCTATTGTAATTATTACGTTTCCACATATTGAAAAAAGGCAAATATTTTCGTGTATTCATTCGAATGCAATATTTGAAATTATCTCCCGTTTCTACTTATGAAACGTCGAGCTTATCAATGACACCTAATTATACAATTTATCTTAATTTATAGAAAACATTTTAATACAAATAGCACATTTTTAATGCCTCTTTTGAAACACCCGTCTAAAATTCGAAGCTTATATTTTTAAAATCAGTTCCTGGGTTTACGTTCAGCTGTCGTAACCTTTCGACTGTTATAAAAATAAACAGAACTTTCTAAGAACTCCTGTTACAATAGCATGTTTCGTGTGGTGACATCGAGACGGACTCTATTAGAACTCCTGTTTCAATAGCACGTTTGGTGTAGTGACATCGAGACTGAGCTCTATAGAACTCCTGTTACAATAGCATGTTTGGTGTGGTGACATCGAGACGGGCTCTATTAGAACTCCTGTTACAATAGCATGTTTGGTGTGGTGACATCGAGACTGAGCTCTATTAGAACTCCTGTTACAATAGCATGTTTAGTGTGGTGACATCGGGATTAAGCTTTATTAGAACTCCTGTTACGATAGCATGTTTGGTGTGGTGACATCGAGACAGAGCTCTATTAGAACTCCTGTTACGATAGCATGTTTGGTGTATTGACACTGAGACTGAGCTGTATTAGAACTCCTGTTACAATAGCATGTTTGGTGTGGTGACACTTAGACTAGGCTCTATTAGAACTCCTTTTCCGATAGCATGTTAGGTGTAGTGACACTGAGACTGAGCTCTATTAGAACTCCCGTTATTATAGCATGTGTGGTAACGCCGAGACATAGCTCTATAATGGTTAAAATAGCAATAGCGGTATCTTTCTATTAGAACAAGAAATGATTTCGAATAAATTCTAAAGTACATTCAATTTAAGAAAACCTAAAGGAGTAGGTACGTTAAGCCCCATATTTGGCCCAAATTGTAGATTTTGTGACACAATAATAAGTTGTTGTGAAAATGCTGTTTAATAATCTTCTTTTAATAATTCATTTCTTTTTCTTGTATACTTTTCGTCATTTTGACAAAATTAAAGGGTATATTTGACTAATTTGACAAGAATTTAACATTTTCGGTAAAAATACTCAATTTTTGGAGGT
>JARWCS010333907.1:0-11977 GCA_034783895.1 Geukensia demissa | reverse complement strand
GCAGGGGTATATTACTTTTAGAACTTTAAGAATATTTCTGATGAAATCATGACACTCCTGACTTTAAGACTTAACTATATGATAAGACTTTAAATTTTTACTATGACCGATGATGAAACATAGAACAAGGGGAACAATTAAACAAAATATTCATCACATTACCATAAGGGTCTTTCCACACAGGTGATGACACTTGGGGGTAGCCTTAAAATTTTATTAAAAGTAAGTTTATTTGATGGATTTTTTTTACCATTTTGAGAATTTCAATAAATATTGTATTAAATAAAAATAGTTATAATGAAATTTACGAGTTATTGTTATTAAATGTTATTTAATAAAACAATTGGTTTATGATGTATAATACTGTATCGCCTCTGGATATATTTTCCGGTACACCGGTATTAGAATTTGTGACAGCACCGGAGACATTCCGGCAAATTTACTTCAGCCAAATTTCTGAAAAAATAAGGTGTTGGCCCCTCACTGAGTGAGTATATACCTAATTTATTGTTATTATAAAACATTTCAGAGTTAAATTACATACCCATTTCAATTATATTTCATACCGTTGTGTACAAACTGGGTCGAATCGTGTGACGCTCAGAACGTCCTAGATATTAACCGTTACTGTAAATCGATTTTGCAAAGCATTTTGAGAGTACATGAAAAAAGTTATAAATAATTTCAAAGCATTTTTTATGATATGTAAAATCACTGAAGATTGTATTTTTACATTTCACTTGAGATATGTTTATGTATTCAATTTCATAACACCCATTTACATGATAAATTATAATTATTCATGGACACTAAAGCATCAGTATTTTCATGTTTATTACTCAGAAAGTCAAATGTATGCTGTCAGACAATTTTCAAATAGATTTTATTGAATACTTGCAAACACAAACTTTAGTCAAGATATTTTGCTCAAACTATTTTTGAAATACTATGGTTAGTACATTATTCGAATCGTTTTGAATTTGGTCCTGAACTATGTAATATAAAAACATGGAAAAATCTTGCATTTTTTGTACATTGTACTTATTATTTCATTTCTTTTGTTGTAGTTTTGTACCCTCTCCGGGGGTTTGGATAGCAATAACGTTTACAACATTGCACAGTACAAAATCCGTACCAGACGGCCAACTTAGATAGGAAGTACAAAACCTGTACCAGAAATCAGCTTTTCAGTAACCATGGCAAGTTCAGGATGGGCCTCAGAGGGATCTTACCAACTAAGAATGACCAGGAGCCAAACAGAAAAGGCTTTTCTGATATACGAAAAGAATGTTAACCAGTATTGGTCAGCACTGACCCAAGTAAAGTGTGACATTGACTAATTAATACATGCAGTTCAACAGGAAGGATATCAGATTGAAGATATTCACATAGATTTAAGACAAAAACTTGATCAATACCAGAAATGCTCAGCAGCATTCACTAGATATCTAGAATCTGGGCGTAACACCGAAAGTGAGAACCAAGAGAAAGTCAACAAAACAAAGTTACATTCTTTAGAAACACTGGTTGATTATATTCTTAAAAGGATGAATGAAAACAGCGCTCATGAAAATGTAAATGAAAATGGACAATCTTCAAAACAAAACTCACAGTCAGAACTTGAAAACACAGTGATCAGACAAGAAATTTCTATTGACAATCAACAGTTAAGTGGAGATAAGGAGAATGGTGACAAACCTATAGTGAAATTGAAAGACAAATCTCCTACAATTAAATCCAAAACAAAAATAAAATCCGTAAGATCCAATATCTCAAAACACAATTCTAAAAAGACAGATTCTTCAAATGTAAGCTCTATGTACATAAAGAAAAAGATGCAGATAGAGGAGCTCCGAGTGAGAATGAAGTACGCAAAACAGGAAGCAGATCTTTTAAGACAAAAAGCTGAAATTGAAGCAAATATGAAAGTTTTGAATTCAAAACGAGAGTATGAGGAATGTGAAAAAGGATTTCAGGCTCTTGAGGATTGCTTCGAATCAAGTGAAGAAGATTCAGTCGTTGACTCTCATTTGGCAGAAACCCGAAAAGAAGGTGTTGAACAATATCTACAAGACCAATGTAAATTTTCAGCTAATATACACGATAGCTTTCCAACACAACCTGTTGAAACTTGTTCTGTGCCAAAAGTTAATGAAGTCATAAACAAAGATGGAAGTCAAAAACAGAACATTTACAGTGACTTGAACAATAATCAAGAAGCGAAACAGGTAAACCCACCTGTTAGTACAAGTCAGCTTAATGTGCATGCACCTGAATTTACGTCAAAAACTGCAGATAAAACCATAGAAGAAGTCGGCAAATTTATCATTAAAAAGGACCTCTTATTAACCAGAATCCAGAAATTCAATGATAAACCAGAACATTTCGAATCTTGGAAAAGATCATTTGCAGACACTGTTAAAGAGTTAGCTCTCTCAGCAGCTGAAGAAGTCGATTTATTAATTAAGTATCTTGGACCGGAATCAACAAAATCAGCAATAAGTATTCGCTCAGCAAATTACATGGATCCAGCACGTGCTCGTGATAGAATATGGGAACGACTTCATGATCGCTTTGCGAGACCAGAAATGGTGGAATCTTCTGTAAAGCAGAAGCTAGCTTCCTTTGCCAAGATAACTGCTAAAGACCCTAAACGTTTATATGATTTAGTTGATATTGCGTCTGAAATAGAATCGATAAAAACTGACGTCAAATCCGGTGCATTGTTTTCTTATTTCGACTCTTCAGCAGGGGTTAACCCCATAGTGTCAAAGTTGCCTTATCAATTACAAGAAAAGTGGACGACCGAAGCCAATAAGTACAAGGAGAACAATTTATCTTCTTATCCACCGTTTGAAATATTTGCTGGATTCTTGCGTAAAATGGCACGTATGAAGAATGACCCGTCATTCTTGTATGAAGACACTTCTACAAACCCTGCAAGAACACCGAAGTCAGGGCCATCTACACACGTATCAGTTCGGAAAACAGATGTGCCATGCAATACTCAGGAGAACAAAGATATAGTTTGTCCAATGCATAAGACAAATCACTCTTTGAACAAGTGTCGCCAGTTCAGACAGAAGCCTTTACAGGAACGTCTAGACTTTTTGAAAACTATGGGACTTTGCTTCAAATGCTGTGGACAGAAAAGTCATCTGGCTAAAGATTGTAGATCATCGATTTCTTGTGAAGTTTGTAAATCTACAAGACATCCAACCGCACTTCACCTTGACAAAACCGTTAATGACAATGCTAAAACTTTAAAGCCAGTTCATGAAAACACTAAAACTTCAACTCTGAAAACACAATCAGAATCTGATCAAGATACACAAAATGTAAAGTCGAAGTGTACACAAGTATGTCAGAATCCTTCTGGAACTAGTAAATCATGCTCAAAGACAGTGCTTGTTAGAGTTTATCCGAAGGACGAACCATACAACAGTCTCTTATTATATGCGATTATTGATGAACAAAGTAATAGGATATTAGCAAAGACTGCGTTTTTCGAACATTTCCATATAAATGGACCCGATTTACCTGACTCATTATCATCATGTTCTGGAAGTTCAACCCTAATACGGAAGACGAGCATGCAACTTCATCGTTGAATCATTAGATGGCACGTGTCGAATGAATCTTCCCGCATTAATAGAATGCGACCAAGTTCCGAATGTGCGAGAAGAGATTCCATCGCCACATGTTGCTCATGCACATGCTCACTTACAAAATATTGCTCAATTCATACCCGATGTCAACGATATTGCCGAGATTATGATACTTATCGGAAGAGACTTATTGTTAGCTCACCATGTTCTTGACCAGCAAATAGGTCCTACAAACTTACCTTATGCTCAAAAGCTTCACCTAGGTTGGGTCATAATTGGTGAGACCTGCCTATCAGCTACACACCAACAGGATGCAGTATCAGTATTTAAGACATTCACATTGAAAGATGGACGTACAACCGTGATGGAAGCGTGTTCCAATGACTTTCATGCAAAAGACAATCAGATAATTGCTAAGACTCGAGATGATAATATACCAGGACTTTCAGTGGAGGACAAAGAGTTTCTCACTCTTATGGAAAATCAGAGTAACAAAGACGATGACGAATGTTGGACAGCTCCCCTGCCATTTCGAAAAGGCAGGCAACGCCTTCCAAACAACAAACCTCAGGCTCTCCGTCGAGCTAGATTATTAGACATTAGTCTTAAAAAGAATCCCGAAAAACAGGATCATGTCTTTGAATTCATGGATACTATACTTACCAATGGTCACGCCGCAGTTGCACCTCCACTAGAAACAAATGAAGAGTGTTGGTACTTACCTCTGTTTGCAGTGTACCATTCGAAAACACCTGGAAACATTAGATGCGTGTCTGATTCATCTGCGAAATTTGAAGGTGTAAGTTTGAACGATGTTTTACTTACCGGACCTGATTTAGTGAATAACTTACTTGGAATTTTGTTAAGATTTAGACAACGACCTGTCGCAGTCACAGCTGATGTGGAGCAGATGTTTTATCGGTTTTCTGTTCCACCAGAGCATCGTAATTTCTTAAGATTTTACTGGCATAGAAATAATGACCCAAGTAATGAACTCATAGAATATCTTATGAAAAGACACGTATTCGGAAACAGTCCGTCACCGGCTGTAGCCACCTTTGGTTTGCGACAATGCGTAGCAAATACAGATAAAGATGTTCAGCAGTTTGTAGAACAGAATTTTTATGTAGATGATGGCTTGGTGTCCTTTGATACCAGAGAACAAGCAGTTAGCTTGATTTCTAGAACTCAGAAAATTCTCAAAAGTGAAGGAAATATTCGGCTTCATAAGATCTCATCCAACAGCTTAGAAGTCCTAAAATCATTTCCGGAGGAAGATCTTGCTAAAGACATAAAAGGCATAGACTTAGATCTTAGTGAAGTACCTCTACAGAGAACTTAGGTGTTAATTGGGACATGGAAAAGGACTGTTTTACCTTTCGAGTAAGCAGTACACAGAAGCCGTTCACTAAGCGAGGTGTATTAGCCACCAGAAATGGCCTTTATGATCCTATCGGATTCGTAGCACCTGTCACTATAGCTGGGAAAATTATCATGCGTGATATTATGTCATTGAAAACCGACTGGGATGATCCTCTGCCAGAAACACTCTTGTCGAAATGGATCAATTGGGAACAATCACTTGTGAATCTAGAATCATTAACTATTCCGAGATGTTACAATCATCTAGTCTCGTCACAGATTACTCGTCGAGAATTGCAGATATTTTCAGATGCGTCAAAGGATGCAATTGGAGCAGTTGCTTACCTGAAACTATATGACATTAATAAACACTTTCAAATTAGTTTTGTTCATGGAAAAGCTAAAGTCGCCCCTTCTCATGGGCATACAATTCCGCGATTAGAGCTCTGTGCTGCGGTGCTAGCAGTTAAACTTAAGGACTTAGTGAAGAGACATTTAACCCTTGAAATTGATTCTACATACATGTATACAGACAGTCGCATAGTCTCAGGCTATATCTATAATGAGCAACGACGTTTTCATGTCTATGTAGGCAATCGTATCGACATTATTCGTCAATCTACAAGTCCCAGTCAGTGGATGAATGTTCCGTCTGAATATAACCCTGCTGACATAGCAACTAGATCTATCTCAACAAGTGACATTGGGAAAAGCGAATGGCTCTTAGGACCATCCTTTCTAATGGACTTAGACAAAATTGTGTCAGATCATGAACAGATCGGAAACTACAGTATGGTCGATCCAGATAATGACAAAGAAGTGAAACAATCAGCGGTCACATGTAAAACCACCTCTTATGAGCAGAAAGAAGGAATTGGACTTGAAAGTATTCTCAAAAGATTCTCCAGCTGGAAAAGTGTTGTACGAACAGTAGCGCGTATTAAACATATCGCAAGGTCACTTCGACAGCCAAGTGGTAAATGCAAAGGATGGCACATGTGTTCTCTCACTAATGAAGAACTTAGAGACGCAGAAATGTTATAGTGAAGCAAGTTCAACACGAATGCTTTTCAGAAGAAATCAAAGTCCTCATGGAGAGGAGAAATGTATCGCTCAAAAGTTCGATAAGTTCCTTATCGCCTATGCTTGATGAGAACGGTATACTTCGTGTTGGAGGACGTTTGAACAAAAGCAGAAGTTTAGATGTCACTTTGGATAAGAATCCGATATTGATTCCTAAGAAACATCACATTTCATTGTTACTCATAAGACATTTTCATGAAATGGTGTATCACCAAGGGCGTCATATAACTGAAGGCAAGATTCGTTCATCAGGCTACTGGATCATTGGTAGTAAACGCTTGGTAGGAACTTGTATCCATAGATGTGTTATATGTAGAAAACTTCGAGGACACTTTGGAGTACAAGTCATGTCAGACTTACCTGAAGACAGGATAACAACGAGCCCACCATTTATTTTCGTGGGAATTGACACTTTCGGCCCATGGAACGTTGTAGCCAGACGCACTAGAGGAGGTCAAGCCAATCACAAGAGACGGGCCATACTCTTCACATGTCTTGTGATTAGGGCGATTCATATAGAAGTGGTAGAAGAACTCAGTACGCCATCTTTCATCAACGCTATTAGGAGATTCATATCAGTGCGAGGACCAGTTCGACAGTTTCGGAGTGACCGAGGAACTAACTTTGTTGGTGCGGTCGACGAGCTAAAGATGAACTCAATTTGTGTTGAAGACAAGAATATTCGTAATTTCTTGAATGACAATCACACTACATGGGTTTTCAACCCTCCCCATGCATCACACTTCGGTGGTGCATGGGAAAGGATGATTGGTGTGTCTAGAAGAATCCTGGACAGTATGTTGTTACGTAACAATTCAGAGGATTTGACTCATGAAGTGTTGACAACCTTTATGTGTGAAGTATGTTCGATCGTCAACTCGAGAGCACTGGTTTCTGTCTCGACCGACCCGGATGATGCATCAATACTTACCCCGAACACTTTACTCACACAGAAAACTGGAGATCTTCCTGATACACTACCGACACTCAGCACAAAGGATGTGTACATATCACAATGGAAACACGTGTTAGTGCTCGCTCAGGAGTTCTGGAAGAAGTGGCGTGAACAATATTTGTCCACATTACATCATCGCCGTAAATGGACGACTTCGTGTGAGGATATTAAAGAAGGTGACATTGTTCTACTCAAAGACAATGAATTGAAAAGAACAAGTTGGCCAATGGCTATTGTTGAACAAACATTTCCTAGTTCAGATGATCATGTCCGAAAAGTCAAAGTTCGCGTTGCCAAGGACAGAAAGTGCTATGTGAGACCTATTTGCGAACTCGTACCTTTGCTTTCAGATTGATTCGCGTATGTTGAGATGTGTGAATCGGACTGTTAGGTTCATTGTTTAAGAACTATTGTGAACATTACTTTTCATTGAAATTAGTCTTTTAATCGTTTTTAAATCTGTAAATTAGGATTTTTTATAAGGTGATTTCAGTCAGAAATCAGGAGGGAAATGTACCGCCTCTGGGTGTTTTTTCCGGTACACCGGTATTAGAATTTGTGACAGCACCGGAAACATTCCGGCAAATTTACTTCAGCCAAATTTCAGAAAAATAAGGTGTTGGCCCCTCACGGAGTAAGTTTATACCTATTTTATTATTATTATAAAACCTTTCAGACCCATTTCAATTATATTTCATACCGTTGTGTGTTGGCCCCTCACGGAGTAAGTTTATACCTATTTTATTGTTATTATAAAACCTTTCAGACCCATTTCAATTATATTTCATACCGTTGTGTACAAACTGGGTCGAAACGTGTGACGCTCAGAACGTCCTAGATGTTAACCTTTACTGTAATTCGAAAGTTATTTTTAACCAACTGGTACACGATTTAAGTTGTATTATTACATACACATTTTTTAAAGTATTTTTAGAGTAACCAAGAAAAGTTATAAATATTTTCAAGTGATTTTTATAATATGTAAAATCACTGGATTGACCTGGATTGTGTGTTTACATTCTCACTTGAGATATTTTTTGTGTACATGTATTTATATGTTCAAAAAACCAATTTACATGATTAATTATAATTATTCATGGACACTAAAGCATCAGTATTTTCATGTTTATTACTCAGAAAGTCAAATGTATGCTGCCAGACAATTTTCAAATAGATTTTATTGAATATTTGCAAACACAAACTTTAGTCAAGATATTTTACTCAAACTATTTTTGAACTTACTATGGTTAGTATATTATTTGAATCGTTTTGAATTTGGTCCTAAACTATGTAATATGACAACATGGAAAAATCTTGCATTTTTTGTACATTGTACTTATTATTGCATTTCTTTTGTTGTAGTTTTGTACCCTCTCCGGGGATTTGGATAACAATAAGGTTTACAGCATTGTACAGTTGATTTTGATTCCTTTTGAAAAATTTAACAAAGTGATACAAGTTTTTGTGTTAACACGAGTCAAAATGATCTTTTATCCGGTCATATATAACTATATCCAGCATTTCACTGTGTCCAGCACTATAATGTGTCCAACACATTACTGTGTCCAGCACATTATTATGTCTAAAACATCCTGCGTTCACACTTACCCAAAGATTCATTTGTTCACCTTTGATATTTCAACATGTTGCGGGCGTATCATGCTTCTCTTGGGCTACAGGTTCTTGTTACCAAAGTACATCTCCGTTCCGTGCACTAGTTAAAAGGCACTTTTATGGAGAAATAAATGGTATTTTTCAGAAAAGAGGCATGGAGAGAATAATATACAATAGACTGCCAATTTATTGAATTTCAACCATCAAACGCTATATTTCTGACAGTTTACGGGGATTCCTGACATTCACGGATCGGCAATAAAGATCCCCCTTTTAAAATAAACAAATACTTGGGTTATTTGAGGTAGAATACATGTGTTTAAAGGCTTTTCCCACTTCTATGTTATAACCAGATGTACCCTATCCCCATTGATGTAAGATTTTGTTACCCAAGTATATCCCTGTTTGATGCACTAATAAAAAAAAGAAATAAATGATTTTGAACAAAAAGGAAGCATGGAGAGAACTTTACAAATCTTAAGTGTATAAATAGTTTCTCTCATGACTGATTAAGGGAGTAAAACAAACCAATTTAATTTTTAAAATGAAAGCAATACATGTCTATTTAAGTAATCAAGTAGATGGATGTTAAATCATTTTAAACAGCACATGAAACCCCTTGCTGAAAAAACAATGGTTGATCCCCAATTATACATCCCTCTTTTAGTTATAATAACAATTTTGAATTTAGTTTAATTTATTTTTATCTTTAACCAATAATACTTGTATATATAACCAATAATATATATTATGTCTGAGCCATGAACAAAAATGTTGTTAAAAGATAAACAAAGTATAGATCTTAAACAAATTTATTTTATTTTTCTAGACAATGGATCTAAGTGTTGATACAAGTACCCTTGATGGTGTTTATGAAGAATTTGCTTCATCCAATTTAGAAAAGCTAAAAGATTATCTTGCTGCCCGAGGCCTTTCTTGCGTTGGAAACAAACAGCAGCTTGTTTCCCGTTGCTTTGTAGCATTAGAATCTAAAGCACCACTTAAGTTTTCTGAGAAACATCTAGAAGAAAAATTGAAAATTGAGTACAGCTCCAGGTTGAAGGAACTCAATATAACTGATCCCCAATCTTTCAGTGATGATTCCTGGACAAGCGATGTAAAAGGCTGGCCGAAGGAAGATCTGGGCAAAATACTTTCATTTCTAATATCAAAAAAGGAGCAGGACATGGACCTTATTGGAAAATATAAATCTCAAAAAGCATATTCGTATTTTATGTCTGGATTTGTGGACATTGTTTATAGTAAAAAAGAAAATGGAAGACATGTAATTTAATCTTGTGTGACTCCTTCTCAGTCAATAAGAAATGAGCCCCATGATTTAAGGATGGTTATTGATGAGGATTACAATATATTGGGATCTTGGTGCAGGTGTATTGCAGGACATGCCCAAACTTGCAACCATGTAATAGCAGTACTTTACAAATAAGAGTATGCAAACAATTTAGGATACAACAATCCATCCTGTACATCTATACATCTATACCATGTGGATGGAACTCTTCCACAAGGAAGGATGTTCAACCGTGCCGCGTCTCAGCGATGAATCCAAGGAAAGATGACAGACGAAAAATGTCAGGAATGACTATTAACCTGAAATCATGATAATGAGTTGATACATACACCAAAAATAATAATTATGTCTATAGTAAATGTATATATGTGACAAAATTATACTTGAAACACAAATAATATACATTACACAAAGATAAATACATTCTAGAGCTTGTCACGAGGAGTGGTATTCCACCCTTGTTGAAGGCCTTGTGAGGACTTCTAGGTTGTTAACAGATTCCTTTGTGGTCTCCGTTTATCCTAGATTTAATAAACAAACCATACAAAAGTTGGTTACTTTTTATGGTATCCAACCTGACCGGTTTTTAAAACTTAAAGGAACTTCCATAGATTCTCGATACTGAAATTTATTTAGCCAAGTGGTTTCAGAGGAGAAGATTTTTAATGTATCAGCCAATCAAAAACAAGAATAGTCAATGGCGGCCATGTTTGTTGACGGATCCGAACGAAATGAGCAATTTTTATAAATTGCCTTCCATAGATGCTTCATGCCGAATATTAACCCATTTGTCCACGCGGTTTCAGAGTAGTAGATTTTTAATGTATCAGCCAATCAGAAACAAGAATTAGCCATTGTGGCCATGTTTGTTGACGGATCGTGACGAAATGAAGAGACCTTATATAGATGCTTCCTACCAAGTTTGGTTCCATTGGGCCCAGAGGTTTTAGAATAGAAAATTAAAATGTGAAAAGTTAACGATAGACGGACGGACGGACGACGGAAGCCAAGTGATGACAAAAGCGATGGGATTAAGATACTTCAATACAATTTCTTCAAAATTGATGAGTGGTGTTGAGAGTTTGCTTTGCTCGTATAGAATACACAAAAAGTTAATTTAAGCATATTAAGAAATCTACATGAAATCTATTTCCATACGGGTCACTGTGAGCTATTTGTCAAGTAAAATGGGACAACTTCAAAATATTCAAAACTCAAAAAATAGCCTTTTGTTATCAATAATACCAAAGACAAACATCTCTATTTTGTCTTTGTTATATGAAAAGTTAGTTCCATGTGATTTTTGAGAGAAAAATTTAAAACACTGGAGGTACCGCAATGGTTGCGGACATCATCAGGTCAAATTTGAAATGGTTTATATTTCATGAGTATTGCTTTACATAAACCTTTTTTCTTGTGCAAAGATTTAATAGTCAAGCAATCTTGTTTTGTTGTGAGGTACAGGAAATTCCTTATCTGCAGAGAAAACATATTGGTGACGGACGTGACAAAATATTTTTTTCCTTTTTTCTTTCATCATTTTATATGACAAAAAAACAACCAATTGTGTGGTATTAACTGGTCCTAAACTCTCTGAATTAACGAAAAAGGATACTAAATATAAAGTAAAGTAAAATATTCATTCATGCAATAATTCAGATTCGGATGTTATTTTGACTTTTTGACATTTGAGAATAGTATAACCTCCAGAACATGACAAAGCTGCAAGTTATGCATCCAAGATAAAGAGACAAACACACATATATATCGCACAATTCGTTTCTCTTTGTGATTTTGCCTGTTTCCATTCCAGTAACTTTTACAACTATCATTGTTTCCACAACCATAATAGTGTGATATTTAAAATCCTGATAATACAAGACATACTGTGAGCAAAACTCACAAAGGATCCCACCCCCGAGGGCGGCCGGGGTATAGAAGTAGGCCGTTCGGTTTCTCCGCCTGCAGGTAGAACCCCTGCTAAAGGGGCGTCCGTTGGTTCGAGCGGGATGTATAAATACTCGAACTCCCCTTCTCAAAGGT